>QANW01001771.1:2905111-2972913 GCA_003254865.1 Dryas drummondii
GCAAGTGGGCGGGCTTGAGCTTTCCAGCGGGTGTGAGTGCTTGGCCGGCCTATAAGGAGTATTTTCCGACCGGTGGGGTGACTGGTGGTGGCCGGAGGAGGGAGTGGTGGTTTCGGGATGGTTGTGTGCGCATGGAGTCGCACGCTAGCTAGCGGTGAAGGCTAGGTTGGAGAGTCGGGGAAGAGAAATGGAGCTTTTGGTGGGGTTCTTGCCGGCACGTTCGCCGACGAACCTGCTAGACTGAGAGTTGTGGAGAGAGTGAGGGCTGGGGTTGGGTTTCGAGGAGAGAGAAAAATAAGGGGATGTGGGTGGGGTGGTCAGCAGGGTAAGAGGGAAGGAGAAATGGAGAGGGGCGGGCTGGGGTGGTTGGCGAGTGGTTCTTAGTCAGCGGGGTTGGGGTGGTCGGCGATTGGTTCCTCACGGGGGTAGGTGATGTGACAAGGAGAATGAGATATAGAGAGATGGGGTTTTTGGTAATTTTATTTTAGGTGTTTTTTGTTATTTCACAAATTAAATTTATGGGGTAAGTAAAAAAAAAAAAAAGTGTGTAAATAGCAGCACTCACTCAAAATCTCTAGAAAATCAAAGACGCTCACACTTTCCCTCTCGTCTTTCTAGTTCTATCTGCTCCGTTGCTCTCCGCCTCAACCCATCCCATTCCCGCCCCGACTTGACTCGCCCGAAGTAGCCCAACCCCGACCTTCATCTCTCCCCCCTCAGTTTCTCTCTCCTCTCTCCCCGCCACCATTTCCCATCCTCTTCCCCCTAGCGTCCCCACTCCCCCTGCTCACTGAAACCCAACCCCCAGCCCCGACAACCCACCACAGTGGCGGGAGGGATGGGGCTGGGTTTGGGTTGGCTGGAATTTGGGTTTTGGTTTCTGATTACTAAGCTTTGGGGATCCAAAGGTTGTTTAGGGTTTTGGGTTTTGGGTTTTCTTCCTCTAAGGTTATTTTTCAAGTTGACTTCAAGCTTCATCTTCCTTTTTCTGATTAGAAGTTCATTTGTTTTAATCTTTGAAGAAAAAAATTGATCTTGTAGTCTTTGTATAATTTGAAGGCTTGCGTCAATATGAGATTATTCCACTACTAATTTGTTGATATTACTTTTAAGAGTTTGATTGTTTGGTAAATTGTTATAGGTGTTTGGATTTTAGAGGAATCTAAAAGTATGGCACATAAATCTTCCAATGAGCCTTCTCTTATGCCATCTCTTTTGCGTTTTTCTAAATTTTTTCAGGTCCTTGTGCTAATTTATTTGTTCATTCATTCCTATATCTTTCTTTTGGGTTATTGTAATTTGTTTTTACTGTATCTTTCTTCTAAAAAAATGAAAATTAATTTCAATGTCAAGATATTATATGAAACAAGCCATTTTTTTCTTGTCTTATTTTGTTTCTATTTAATTTCATGCATTGCCCATACAATTGGTTTGTACTATTAGATCTTCAAAATTCAACTCAATTCCACCAAAAAAGGTTGTGCAAAATAGGTATTGTATTGGATCATTGGTACTCTCTCTTTCTTGGTTCTCTGTTTTACCCCGAATGCTCTAAAAGTCAAGTCAATGAAGTATTGGCTATCCTTATTGTGATCTAGCTCGTTTTGAACTTTGGTGGAATCTTTGTCATTACAGTTTTGATATAAATCATGCCATTGTACATTTTAAGGGGGTATTTTTGTTTGGTATTAGATGGCTAATAAATATCATCTTTCCCATGACTTTGTGGTGTTTTTCATATAGTTGATTGTAATGCTCTTCATTGTGTAAATTATTGATTGTATATTTAATTTTAAAAAAAAATTACATTTGTGTTTGTATAAATGTAATTTTTATAGTTTGTATGTGCTAATTATAATGAATTATAACATTTGAAAACGTTATCATAGTGATTGACTCTTAAAGTTACTATTGCAAATTCCAAATGTTGAGAGAGCATTTGTATATGATTTTTACAATATTGTGCAGGAAAATATTAGAACTACATGAAAATGGTAGTTTTTTACCTTTCCAACTAAGAGCTAGGTTTTTAAAATATAAACCTTTCCCTTTTTTTTTTTTTTTATGTAGTTCTTAAACATTTTTGGCTGACAATGTCTTCACCAGCCAGCTGAAGTGAATGTGCTTGCTTGTTGATTTATGCAGTTGAGTGTGGTTGTTGGTTTATGTAGTTTTGTACATCTTTCTGCCTTCCAGCAGGTAACTCGTTTGATGTATTGTTCTTCCTATATACTCACTTTTTTTACTTTTCTTCCAAATTTATCTATTATAAAATTAAGTATATTATGATTAAGTGAATTCAATATTTCCATCCAGGTTTGTTTAGGTTGAAATTGCAAGATGTGTCACTTTCAAATCTCAATGTGGTTGAGTTAATCTAGACATTTGCAGGTATACAAGCGAAGTTTGAGTTATATGCATGTTGAGTGGTGTAAAGGAACTCTCTATGCAGTATTGATAGTGATTTTCTTGTATGTCATATTTTTGGTAAAGAAGACAAGTGCTAGTACACGTGGTTCTAATTTTTGTAAATGTGGATAGATTATTGGACAAGGGTGTAGATGTTTAGATTGTAGGTAGATTGCTGCCATGACAATATTTTGTAAGTCTAGGCAGCTAAGTTTTGGTACACATGCATTTGATTGTTATCTTGAACAAATATTGATTGCTTTAATGAATAGATTTTGAATGAATGGATTTATAGTTGAATGGACTTATATGGTTGAAAATACCAAAAAAAAAAATGGTACATGGTATTTTTAATTGCAAAATACCAAAAAAAAAGAAGATGCGGGCTATATTTTTTAATTGCAAAATATCATAAAAACAATGCCCTTTTCCTTGCCTATTATGAGAAGAGGTATGGAAATGGTTGTTTCCTATGCAAAGGCAACAAGGATTTCCTTGCCGATTGTGAGAATAGCTATGGAAAAGAGTTGTTGCTTATTAAAAGGCAATGAAGATTTCCTTGCTCAAATTTCTTTTAGTGATATTAGGCAACAATAGAGTCGTTGCTTATAAATAGAATATGCAATGACGACACTATTAAATTAAGAAAGCTTGAATTGAATTCCTTGAGTCTACATCATCCCCCATTTTATCCCATAAAAGAGTAAGACGTGTTGCCAAATCCCATTTGCCAACGACACACTTATAAGTTATAACATGATGAAAATGATCGAAATTAAATAATCAAATATTGTCTACATCGATCTCTTCAGTAGTGCTCTTGAGCTTATCAAGCCACATTTTCAATTTTGTCAACTCGTATTAGACCACAGACAGCAAATACCAGTTAACTGATAAATTACGTTTAATTAATTAATTAACTAAAACCAGCGGAGGATTATTCGAGGATATATTCGGGCTAGTTGTTGGGTAATGCTTGCATAAACCCTAGACTGGTTTTTTCTGCAATCTCAATAATGATACTCATTTGATAATAACGTACATAAGTTGATTTCCATCATTCATTGTACTTGCATACCATCGCACTACCCATTTCCGTCCTAGTCAATCCCCAACTATAATAAGCTTATAAGCATTCACTTGCCTTATCCAACAGATTAATTTGAAACATTGGGAATATTGAGTTAGATGGTTTGGGTGAGTAAGAGTTAAATCTTCTATTTATATATATAAAATAAACAGAGCTACTTTCAAAATATTAAAAAATGTCTCTATTAAAAAAATTTAATAAACTAAAGGCAAAATGATAAGTTATGTATTTCTGCTATATTAAGTTACGTAATGGTTTGTATTTCAACATTTCTCAATATAATAGTTAGACCTGTAAAATCATAGCTTACAAAGTTGGTGACATTAACAAAGAGGTGTCGCTTTTGTATTATCATCGACTTTATCTAACGACGTACTCCTGATTATCTGGTAAAGGTACCTCTATTCGTGCAAGTAATCGTCTAGATATGAATATCCATTTGGACAAAGAATATATATCATAGAGCTGCCCCACCAAATAATCCAAAAATTTCATGAAGTTCTTTATTTATGAAGTTAATTAGTGTGGGAGTTTGGTATGAGTCTTACCAAATTACCATCTCTCGCTAGCAAAGTTAGGCTTTAGATCACCTAATATGAATGTTATAATGATTAAGATTTTGGACCATTTTAGAATAAGCTCTAACTCAAAGAATATTATATGGTGTAGAAGTGACAAATTAAAGATAAAAAGGCAACACTATATATACAAGCCTATATATAGTTCCCCACATGCATGGCCCTTATTTGATAAAAATCTCAATTTAAAATTAGCGTTCAATCTCAAGAATCAAATTTTATTTTATTTGGTAGTCACTAAAAACTGTCTAATTAAAAACACCTCAAAATTAGTAAGCTAAATTTTCAAAGCCTAGGAGGCCAAGATGTCTGTAAACAAATAAAAGTCAAATAACACTTTTAGTCCATATAATTTATAAAAGTTCTAATTTTGTTTCGGTAGTTAAAAAAAGTACAATTCTCTATAATTGAGATCAGGTTGTAAATTGTAATTAAGTCCAAATACCTATTTTTTTCAATGAAATGGATGGAATGATGACATTTTCATCCCAAAATTTACAAATTTTCTAAACAGAAACTCTTCCAAATTCATGATTATGGCAGGTTAGTGGAATGGTAATTAAGAGGTTTAAAGACACATTAGATGACAAAAATACATATGCTCATGACAAGTACATTATGGCCACAAGTATATACAAGGAAATTTTTTTTCATTCAAAACATATACTTTAGTGTCAATTGTAATTTAGAATACATATTTAGAAGTGTATTGATGTAGGACACTTATTAATGGTTTGTATTAACGTGGGACGAATCGTCAACTATGTTACTAACTCTATCAACTCTCCCCCCAACCCAGGCCCTCCCCGCCCCTACCCCTCTATTCCCAACCTAGGCCCCAACCTACACCTCCCTCTGCCACACCCAATTCCAACCAAGCCCATGCCGACCCTCCGCCCCAATCAAGCTCAACCCATCCATCATCACCTCACCTTCATTGAGTAGGCTGCCGCCTAAGGTTGGGGATGGGTGGGGAGGGGGTGCGATCTGCACCTCCTCTTCTTCTTTTTTATTTTTTTTTTCAGTTTTAATATTTTTTATTTTAAATTTAATTTTTTAATATAAATAACAATTGTAACCCTAAAACTAATATATGTCGTGACGGAATTCACCAAATGGCCTACATTAACATAACGTATAAGAATATGTCCTACATAAAGACACTTCTAAATATTGTCAGAAATTATGATTGATACTAAAATATGTGTCTTAAATATAAAGTATTCCCTATATACAAATCAAATTTGAATTTTCCCTAGGTCTCTAAATGGATAATTGGATATGGATTATTAAGTTGAATCTAATAATCCAAATTATGATTGATCCAATTGGGATTTAAATATAGGTGAATTCAATTAGAATCAGATTCGTTTACATGTCTAAATATAATGAAACGCTAGGCATGATTAATTGTCCTTCACTCCTTCTGACCTCTTTCCTAATTATAATCCTTGATATAATTATAAGTTACATATTCGACCAAAAAAAAAATTATAAGTAACATATGATTTGCAAATCTAGTCGTCGATCATCTCATTTGCAGAGGGCAGCAGGGTCAATCAGATTTCCATTTCCTCAACCTCCGGACCATACATAGCGACACGTGGCAGATCCTTATTTTGCAGTTTTTCAACTTGTAGTCAAAAGAAAGAAAACAACAACACACAAAAATATCAAAGAGTTAGCCAAAATATCTTCAACCCCCAGTCAAATACAGAGCAACAGATCATAGACCAAATAACAACACACAACGTTACGACGGAGTAAAGCCTTGCCCCGGCTTCATATGCCCCCAGACCACCAAAACTAAGCGTTTTAATAAAAATGCTACTATTTGCACACCCTTTTTTTTTTTTTTGGCCAACACATCCCTTATTCTTTTTTAATATTTAAAATTTCTTTTTATACACTCATTTTATTATCAAAATATTCATCTTCTAAAATACACCCACCACACCTAAACAATACACACCTTCCACCCAAAACCAACATCACCGTGCGCAGCATCCCACACCACTGCGCGCAACACCCCGCACCACCAGGCACACCACCATCAACCCCACCTCTCTCTCTTACCTTCTCTCTCCTCCCTCTCTTTCTCTCTTTGGCTTTTCAACCCACCCACCCCGCAGCACCAGCCCTACAACCATTTGGCCCATTTGATAACGGGTAGAGAGGACCACCCTGCACCACCGCGCGCAGCATTCGTTCAACACTGTTCCGCCGAAAATGTCACACTTGTTCGGCAGTCATCCGCTGAACAATGTGAGTGTTGTTCGACAGGTACCCACCGAACATCAAGGACCCGTTCGGCAAGTATTTGCCAAATCAGCTGCTCGGAGAAAATGTCTACTTGGGTGAGAGAGAGAGAGAGAGAGAGAGAGAGAGAGAGAGAGAGAGAGAGAGCGGGGTTGGTGCGAGCAGAAGGGCACACCAGGTGGCTTCGACGGTGCTGCAAGCAGTGGCTGGAAGGCGCTGCACGCGGTGGTGCTGCAAGCAAAAGAGGAGAGAAGCCAAAGAAAGCCAATTGCCATACGATGGTGCCGAGCTGGGGAAGGGCTGGGGTGGTCGGCTGGTAATTCCTATCGAGCGAGCTTGGGTCCGGGGTGGGAGGGTGCTGTGACGGAGAGAGATGAGTAGAGAGAGGGAAGAAGAGATAAAGGGGATGAGGTTTTGGATAATTTTGTTTTAAGTGTTTTTTGTCATTTCAGAAATTAAAATTTTGGGGTTGCAAAAATAAAATAAAAAATAGAGTGCGCAGATAGCAACTCTCTTTAATAATATATAATACTTGTTTTTTTGGCCAATAATAATAATATATAATACTTTTTCTGTTTTTGGCCAGGTAATAATATATAATACAATCACATAGAAAACAAAGAAAAAAGAGCGAGCCAGCTGGTTCATTTGCCTCGTTCCATTCTCGACCGTTGAAAAACAGATCAACGGCTCAGATCTCACAAAGCGCCTTTTCTTGTTCTGTTGTCTTTATAAAGCTAGCCTTCCCTCGTTGTTTCCTATTCGGAAAAATTCAAACTCCTTCTGTCTCCTGTCTGTCCGCGTCTTCTTTATATGCAAGTCCTAATTACCTCGCAGTAATGGCGATTGAGGCTTACAGAGAGAGAAGAGAGAGAGAGAGAGACAGCTCAATGGCCAAGGGCAGCATTGGAATTTTTAAGGTTATCTTGCTGCTGCTTCTCGCAGTTTGCGAAACGACGGCGTATAGGAGGCGCGGCGAGGAGGGGAAGCAGCAGCAGCACTACAGGAATGCGTACGCGACGATGATGTACATGGGGACGCCGAGGGACTACGAGTTCTACGTGGCGACACGTGTCATGATTAGATCGCTCGCCAACCTCCACGTGGAGGCCGAGCTCGTCGTCATTGCCTCCCTGGACGTCCCTCTCCGTTGGGTCCAAACTCTGTAAGTCCGAAACTTCGACACTCTCCGCTTGCGTTTTTGTCTTTCCCGTTTTTTCTTTTTTCTGCCGTAACGTGCGCACCTAACCGTCCAGGCGTACTTTAAAAAATTTCTTGGTGTCTTGTGATTGGCTGAGTTATAGGTCAACGGTTTTGATTGGTTAAGACCATCTCACTTTCGGTGGTCTTGGATGTAGCTTTTATATCCTCTTTGATTCCTTCCATATATGGGATAAGAAATGCAAGAATCCTATCCAATTGTTGCCTAATCGAGTCACAGCGCACAATGTGAGATTACATTGATGAAAAAAACTTGCCTGCAACAGTGCCACTACATTCATTACTACATGCCACATGGCGGTATTAATATCGTGAAATTTTTTTTTTTTTTTTTTGGGGTAATATTTATATTTGGATGACATGGCGTATTTGGATTGGTGGAGGAAGTCGACGCAACCCAAGAAGTGGAAATGCTGGTTTCGATGGAACGCGTCGGTTTGTCCATATGTTGAACAGTTTCTTTTCTTCTGGGTGCAATGTTCAAAGTTGACGCTTTGTTAAGAAGGAAGGGTAGATGTTAAAACTTATAATAATATTATAGACATTAATTGTTTTTCTGACGTTATTAAAAACTTATATGTTGGATGATATGACATGGTTTTTTTGCGACTGTTTGTTTTCGTGTTATTTTGAGTTATTTATTTTGAAGAATTAAGATACCACCATATCATTTCCATATTAATTGAATAATTGGTGTATAAGATTTAGAAACTTTTAGTTATAGATTGAACCCACACATGATGTGGGTACATGTGATACATGGAAAGAAAGTGAGGTATGTTACATAAGGTTGATATTACCGTTCTGTCCTTGTAGTATATGTTTACATTTATATTTATATTTTTAACTTGTTTTTTTTAGTTTTTATAAGAATTGTATGATAGTTGATATATGTATGCTCTCCTCCGTATATTAAATTATGGGTAGTGCTATGGAGATCATATATTTGGATTATTTAGTATATTATCTCTCTAATGGAGGGAGGACTTATCAATACAAGTAGGACCCACCTTTATTAAAGAGATGATACACTAAATGGTACAAATAAATGGTCTCTTTAACATTTTTTCTTAAATTATTATTAACAATTCTGTACAGCAAGAAATAGACCTTTTTATACTTTATATAATTACAAGCAAGGCATGGATTATTGGATTGCCATTCTATTGTTTTTCAGATCCCCCTTCCTTTGTTCCATCACCACTAGTTGACAACTTAGGATGTAACACGTCTCACACCGAGCCAAGGCCTTGGGCCCTACAAGTTGAATATGAATAGGAATGTATGGAGGATTGTTCTAAATGAGACCCTGAAAATTGTTTGACTGAGTCAGTGAGTCCAAGAAATGTATTTCTCTAGCTTTGTTTGATATCATCATATGATGAAAAGAAAAGGGTATAAAAAAAGGAAAAGTTCATAGCTGCTTATATACTAATTCATAATTTCATATTGTACATTGTTTACGAAAAAGTATCTTGGTATTTTTTTAACTCATAAGTTACAATGATTTAGCTGTTCAGACATTAAGACAAGTTTGTTATTTTGTTTGACTCAGAGAACGGGAAGATGGGGCAAAGGTGGTGAGAGTGGAAAATTTGAACAATCCATATAAGAACCAGGACAATTTTGACAACAGATTCAAGCTAACCCTGAACAAACTCTATGCATGGAGCCTAGTGGACTATGACAGGGTGGTCATGCTTGATGCTGACAACCTCTTCCTCCAAAACACTGATGAGCTGTTCCAATGTGGACAATTCTGTGCAGCTTTCATTAACCCTTGTATCTTCCATACTGGCCTCTTTGTGTTGCAGGTAAATGCCTACCTTCAAGCATATTTTGTTTGAAAACGTTTATGCAACCAGTTCAAACAGTAAAATGTTTTGGTTTTTGACTTTTTTATTCCAAAGTTCCACAATGGATTCTTGATTGACATCCTCCAGATTTGGGTTAGAAAAAATGATGTGCAATTTTTGTGAATCATAATCTACTTAGTTCTCTTATACTACACCACCCCCCAACCAAAAAAAAAAAAGGGAAAAAATTAAAAAATCTAATAGCTATAGCTGGTTTTATAGGAAGCTAATGATCGAGAAATTCTTTGACAGAATAGCCTTTTTACTTTATATTGTACTACTACTTTAGGCTCCTACTCTGATTTTCTTTCTAAAAATTCTAAATTGGAGTCCATCTTTAGGCAATTATCAGAAGCAAACTTTTACTTGAATTCTTTCTCGTAGTTGCCTAAAAAGGTTCCACTTCGGGCTTCATTTATTTATGGTATTGCAGCCATCAATGGATGTATTCAAGGACATGATTCATCAGTTGGAAATTGGGAGAGATAATCCAGATGGTGCAGACCAGGGTTTTATAGGTGGTTACTTCCCAGACTTGCTTGATCAGCCCTTGTTCCATCCACCTCCTAATGGCTCCAAGCTTAATGGAACCTACAGACTTCCTTTGGGATACCAAATGGATGCCTCTTATTATTGTAAGTGACACAAAAAAGCATGCATTTCCATTTTTCATATAATGTGTCCAACAATGACTGTATCTTAGTCATTCTCTACTTTTGCTTGCTCCAGATCTTAGACTGCATTGGAGTGTACCCTGCGGACCAAACAGCGTGGTTACCTTCCCTGGTGCAGCGTGGTTGAAGCCGTGGTACTGGTGGGCATGGCCTGTTCTGCCATTGGGCATTTCATGGCATGAACAACGCCAAAAAACTCTGGGGTAAGACCAAAACACATTTATGCAAATGTTTACTCGAGCTATGTCAAAAACTTTTTGGAACACCTTTCAAGTTGGTCAATACAAAACCAGTATGCACTTGCTTTACCCAGTATGCAGATGTGCTATCTTCCAATTTATTTACTTCCTGGACTAAGTATAGGAAAGCTTCAACCTTACAATTATTAGCTTGATATACATTGTTGGCCTATTTCCTAAGGCCTTAATTGTTTTTATCTAGTGGTTGTCTAATATGGTAAGAGAGTCTGACTACAAGAGGTCCTAGGTTTAAAATTCAATCCACATTCTCAATTCTTTGTTAATTTGCATGGTATATGTTTTTTCTTGCTCAGGCACTGGTCCCACATTGGATAGGCTAAGTGAAATACTCATTTAGTCTACTTAGCTTAAGCTTTTAAGATGAATATTTAATATGATATTAGAGCCACCTAATGTAGGTTACCCTAATCAAAAGAGAGACAATTTACTCATGTGTTTCACCACCTAAAAGAAGGATTCCATGTTAGGGGGATAATTGAGCATTAGTCCACATTGGATAGACTAGATGTCTAAGGTTATAAAATATTTATTGGGTCTCCTCGCCTAATAACTTAAATTCTTAGGATGGATATCCAATATTCTTACACCCCACATGAGATAGGGTGTTAGTTTTTAGGATCTAATAGTTCTCTAACAGCTATAAGCAATAGATCTCTCGCATTTGAATTCATTATTTTCTGTTCAAATTAGTTATGGCATGCATAACACTAAAAATCACTGGATTTTCATTGCCCGTCTTCCTCTATTGTACAGGTATGGCGCAGAGATGCCTGTGGTGCTCATCCAGGCGTTAATCTATGTAGGAATCATAGCAATGACACGCCTAGCACGGCCAAACATGTCTAAGTTGTGCTACAGGCGCTCAGACAAGAACATCACCTTGATACACACAGCCCTCAAATTAATAGCTATGTGGTCCATTCTAGCTGCCTACATAGTACCTTTCGTAATCATTCCTCACACTATTCATCCACTGCTGGGCTGGAGTTTGTATTTGCTTGGCTCTTTCGCACTTTGCTTTGTAGCAATCAATGCTCTTTTGCTGCCAATGCTGGCAGTTCTTACTCTATGGCTTGGGATTTTTGGTGTCCTTTTGGTCATGGCATTTCCTTGGTTCCCAAATGGTGTGTTTAGAGCTCTCTCTGTGTTCGTCTATGCATTTTGTGCAGCGCCATTCGCATGGGTGTCGATGGTAAAGGTCATGACATCTTTTCAAGCCTCACTTGAAAGGGGAACGTATTTTCCGAAAATTGGGTGAGTCCTCTTCTCCTCTGAGGTTTGAACTCTGAAAGCACATACCAGCTCCCCAGGATTAAATGGCCAGGGCTGAGAGAGGATCTACCTGGACAAAATGTTGAAGCTTTTTTTTGTCTTTTGTTTTGGGGACAAGAGGAAATGAGTCAGATGGAAAAGCTTTGTTTTGCATGAGCTTTTCCATTGATTTTGTACCCTAAACTTGATTGATACTAGTTTGAGGTAAACAGAAGGGGCACTCCATGGCGGGACCCGACCCACATGGAAAATTCTCTGTAATTGTACAAGATTACTTTTGTTACATCTCTTGCATGGTTTAGCTCCAAAAGTTTAGGGTAATATTGACATTCCTAATTTTGCCGACGAGAGATTGAGAGAAATGTCCTATTATGAGCATTGCTATGTTCACTAAAATTGTTTACCAAATTCTATCACCAAATGATGTGGCATTTGCTAAACACATTGGATTATATGACTACGGCATGTCTTTCCTGCTTTAAAAATGTTACTAAGAGAATAATACCATATTATAATATTGGAGAAATAAAATAGATAACTCTACATAAACATTCTTTGTCATTTAGAGGGGTGTATTCAATATGGAGTTTGTTGATGGATTTTAATGGAAATTAAAAGTTTAGGTGTATTCAATCTAGACTTTTGAAGAGTCTATAAAAATTTAGTAGTATTCAATCTAGACTTTTAAGAGTCTATAAAAATTTAGTGGTATTCAATGTAAACTTTTATAAAGTCTACAAAAGTCACGTGGTATTCAAAAAGTCATCGACTTTTAAAGACTTTATTAAATAATGGAGTTTTATGAACTTGACAATGTAAAATACAAATAACAAAATCCATCAATTATCCGGTCTTCTCCCTAGAGATTTCTAGGGATTTCAAAATTTAACATTTTTTTTTTTTAAGACAGTGGTTATAACATTTTTGTTGGGTTTCTTTTGCAAGCAAGTGAGAAATAAAAAACAAGGCACCCAGATGAGAATATTGAGGCAATGAGCCAATGATATTGGGTTTCTCTGCTGAAGGTATCAACTATCAACCCAGCAATGGCCAATGGCTACTTTGTAATAAACCTTTGTGGTGATGCTCAGATCGACTATAACATTAGCTAGCAATATGCATGGGTTGTTGATGTTGATCGACAATACTACTCAATACTACTCTATACTTCTCCTATGCATATAAGTTGACAGTGCAACTCTATATGAAATAAGATGGGGACAAAAATAAACTCTCTCTACTTCAACAAGTAGTACGTCACGGTGGCTAAAAAAGAAAAGAAGTAGTACGTCACAGTTGACAAAACTTTATCCATCAAAATATATTGAAAAAATTCTAAAATAAATAATAAAAAAACTCTATCAAAGTTATTAGAAGTCTATTAAAATTCATCAAAATCTATGAGTAAAATCAAACAAATTCTGTTAAAACTCTAGAGAAATCTGTCAAAGTCTATGTGGAATTTATGAAAGTCATTAACCATCAACTCTACAAAAATCCATTAAAATCCTAATTGAATACATTCCCCTTCGTCTCTCAAAAAGAGCATCAGAGGTAACAATTTCGTATTCATATCATGAAGTTAGTTACTTCAAATACAACTTGTTTAAATAATAATGATGGAATTCTCAACACAAATATGACCTGCTTAATAAACAAGTAACACAACATGACTCGTATGGATATGAAATAGATTGGAATTGTATTAGTTTCAGAGTTCAAAAGGGTGTGATGGATGGAGGGGAGTTGCTTGTATCTTGGGTAGGAGTGGATTTACAAGAACCATACATACCACTGGAAAGTTGCCCTAAAAGGGTATTTGAATTCCCAACCTTAGTACTTAATTTTCAGCACATAATCTATTTCTACATATCATTGGAATTGTCAATGCTACAAGACATATTCTCACTTGGGATTCCTAAGAACGATAATAACAGAATCTCCACGCAGAAACATCTTACTGATGAATCTATCTTTGTTAACAGGTTGGGCTTTTTTCTTGCCTTTTCCAGTCTTTGGTACCTGCACAGACGAAAGAAAAATATAACACAATTATTGTCAACATTGATGATTGATGAAGATAAACCACAGATTGTCCCCTAAAGGAAAAAAAAAAAAAAAAAAAAAAAAAAAAAAAAACCAATGATCGAATACCTCAGTCCACATCTCCCTAACATTTTCCAGAACCATGTTGCAATGTCTATCAAACGCTCTCACACGGCCGAGAAGCTTCCTGTTATTCCGACAATTGATGAGCACCTGCTTGAACAGTTAAACCAATTTGAATTAGAATTCTTAAGCTTGGCATGCAAAGCCTTAATGGATATAAAGAAATATAAAATTGTAGGAAACGATTACCTGAGTATTATTTTTGACACTCATCATAAGAACAGAAAGTGGTCCTGTGTTAAATTCCTCTTCCTCATTCTTGGCACCCTGCAGCAGTCAGGTTGGATAAGCATTAACACAAAATGATGAAATTAATAAGAATAAATAAAGCTGACTTAGGGGTTTTGAAAATAAGAAGGAGAAGATAGTCACACAAGATCATGATACACCAAGAGAGATAACCTCTCAAATATTTGGTCCAAAGGTTTTATTTAGCAGGGACATGAAATAGATACATTATTTGGCAATCTATTAGAAGATAGTAAGAAAGCGACACATACACAGACATAGAAGCTATTAATCTTACACGATCTCATTTGAGAATTACAGGTTTTCTGACATGTTAAACACTAATTCAAGTGTAAAAATATTCTGGACCCAACTTGTTTCCAAGAAATACCATTGACTTACCCAAAATACCAAAGCATACAAACTTTTAAGGTTTCAAATATTGGAGCATCATTCAATACAATTGCAAATGGAAACTCCAAGAAGTTTTCTGTAACATCAGATATTGCCAACTGCCACAAGTTTAAAGTTGCAAATTCCATATCCAAATTCAGGACAACAGAAACATTTAGCCTCAATCTCAGAGAAGAATAAAACATTACATTTAATGGTCCAAAGAGAGATATAATAAGCATACAATAAATTAGCTCAAGAGCAGTACAACTTACATCAACCTCCATTGGCTGGCTGGAAAGGGAGGGCTACGAAACACACCAACGGAACAATTGTCAGTATTCCAGTGCAAAAGCTAATGGGTAGGCTTCTACAACTTTCTTAATCCAAAAGCTGAATATCAACCTGGCAATGAATACATCAACCAGATAAATCACGTTAACCAGAGTATTAAGAAATAACTGAATGACAGACACTGCTCGTATTTACTAAATGCATAGCCAACAGAATTTAAGAAATACAAGTATGCATGAGCACAATAAAAACAACAGAAGTATTCCAATATCCAAAAATTACCATAATCCATTTAATAATAAAATTATACAAAACAAGATAAATCTTCTTAGGATGTTATTCAGTTCAGGTCTCCTTGAATTTCACCATTAAAAAAATAAGGAGAATAAAAGTTTCATCAGAAACATGATTCGAAGCAAAAGATGTTGTAAGAATGAAAGTGACACAGTAAAAACAATGAAAATATTCAAATACCCACACAATACCAGAATTAATTTATAATAAAGCCTCTTCAGTTCAGGTCTCCAAAATTTTTCCGCATGTAGCATCTTGGAAGAACGAAAGTAAATTTTCAATCATCAGAGGCGATATAAAGTCATATAATATAAAAGAGTGAGAAAGGATGGGACACTGCTAGCCCAAAGTAGAGGACATCATATCATAGTCAGCCATTCTTAACAACAAAAATAACAAATTTTGCATACAGAACTTTTGAATAAATTCTAAAATTTTACATGCCAATGATATCCGGTCAGTTTAATTACACCACTTTAGCAATTATCACATAAAGGGTTCAAGCATCATTAACAAATAGTCTAAAAATCAGGGGAAAAGTAGCTCTTTCCCCCAAAAGATTAACTTAATTAGTCTAAATCACATAACCAAAAAAGACATAAATTTATTTCAAATACAAAAGTATCCATAGACATATCATCGTAAATGTATATATATATGTAATTGCACATAATCAAGCCTCTTCAGTTCAGGTCTCCAAAAAATTTCCGCATGGTGCATCTCGGAAGAACGAAAGTAATTTTTAATCATCATCAGAGGCAATCTAAATTCATAAAATATATAAAAGAGTGAGAAATGACAGGACATTGCTAGACCAAAATAGAGGACATCATAAAAAGGAGATCAAATATTTTCAAATTGTATCCAAAGACATATAGTTGTATATGCCTATTTATATGCAAGTATACATAATCAAGCCTCTTCAGTTCAGGTCTCCAAAAATTTTCCGCACGGAGCATCTCGGAAGAACGAAAGTAATTTTTTAATCATCATCAGAGGCTATATAAAGTCATCTAAAAAATAAAGGAGTGAGAAAGAAAAGGACACTGCTAGCCCAAAATAGATGATATCATACTATAAAGTGAGCATCATACATAAAGTAGATATGAAACCAGTTATAAAGATCTAAATTCCCTTATTCTTAGTTGATTCTTACTGGGTAACAAGCCAAAACTCAAAAGTTAATTTATATTCATTTAAAAAGCGAAACCGATAAAGAATACATAAGAATGCATCAGTTGCAGAATGTAGTTTGAAAAAAGAGATACCCACAAAGAATTTGCAAATAGAAATTGATGTCCCTTGTTTTAGAGCAAACAATATTAAACACGTTTTACAGTAGAGAAACTAGAGAACATAAAGATGATGCATTCAGTATATTGAAAACATACATTTGCATAAAATTAGCATATAATAACGCCACCAACAAATAAACAGATTCAGAGATCAAGGAAAACAATCAAACAACACACATTATAGATCAAGGAAAGCGAATAAAGAGAATTAAAAATTACAGATCCTTAGTGCTTACCGAGAGGTGAAGTCTGAGCTCTGTGTAAGAAATTGAAGAGGTAAGAGGGCGAGAGTAGAGGTGGTAGAGTTGAGTGAGAGTGGCTGGAGCAGTGGACCCTTTTAGGGTTTATCTGAGGTGGCTGGAGAGAGGGAAGGAGGGAAGAACTGATAGCAAAAGGAGGTGAAAGGGTCAGCTATATATTATAGGCTACAAATATATCATAAGGTGTAGACCACCCATCATAGCATAGTACTTCACCCACTAACGTTAGAACGCGTGGCATGTTTCAATTTATGGAATAACTAATGGTCAAATAACAAATTTGGTCCCTATAACTTGCTAGGGTTTTCACATTCGACTTTGTAGTTTTGATTTTGATAATAATACAAGTTCTTTCTTTAGTCTTTAACTAAAGAACGGAAGTGGCTCACCAACTTAGGTCTTTTTATAACTTTTTACAATTTTTTTTTTTCAGGATTTATCATTTAAGGGTATAGAATTATTGTTCGAGGTTATATTTTAGGATTTATTATTGTTTTACTGCTCAAAACTTGAGACAAAAGCTCAAAATCAAGAGAGTTAAAATTGAGGATTATGTCTCATTTGACAATTTATACTCAAAACTATTAAACCTTATCAAGAATAAGATCAAAATGTTAAAAAAAAAAAAAAAAAAAAAAACCCTTGTAGAGAGAAAAGCCATTGATAATAATATCTATGTACCCGCATGGTGTTGTAATTTGAGGACAATTTTAGAGTTTTTTTTATTAATCAATTGTCGTTAATGAGATTTGAATTTAAGATATCTTTCGACAAAAGAAGATTGGGTGTCATCTACTAAATTAAATGATCATTGAACAATTTTAAAATTTGATATATATATTTTTTATTATTTTGACTAATTTATGTCATTTTAATGAATCAAAAGTATTCTCCTTACATTGTATAATGGCATGATTTTAACTAACTAATTTATTTTTTTGGCCGATAATTTTAACTAACTAATTTAATCACTAAAAAATAATGTAAAAGTCTCAACAAGTACATGGGACGTGGTCCAAATAAATATAAAATAAAGTAAGACAAAACGGAAGAAAATAGAAACCATACCATGCCAAACTACTAGGACCAAATTTGTCAGCTGACCAATACTAATTTGATGGATTATTTTTTTACTAAACCAATTAAATTGGGTTTGTATAATTAGCATCCAATCCCTTTAATAAGAAAAAAAAAAAAAAGTATCCAATCGAATTCAATTGAAATTGGATTGATTTGCTTGGTTTGAATTTTTAATACCCTAGTAAGCTCATGAGGTACGATTGATGACTCCAAGTATCTGATTATTTTTTCGGTAAATAGAACTTGATTTGAGAAGAGAGAGATTACAATACAAAGTAGAGATTGGATACAAATGGATCAAAGTCCATATCCCCAACCCATTCTTACCAGTCCGAACTACACACCATCACAAAATCAAACTACAAATGCAAAGTCCCAACACTAACATCACAAAAAGAAAGATCGAAATAAATAAACAAACCAAACACAATGCCCAAGCTTAGATCCAATCCCAAAAAGACAACAACAAAGCCCAAAAGGAACAACAAGTCAAACCCTAGAAATGTGACAAATGTGAATGGAAACAATATATATAACAAAGTTTAAAAGTGTGTATTGATTGTGACAATGTTTATTAGTTTAAATTCTAAAGAATATATATTCTAAAGATTTTAGTTTATATAAAGATATTATAAATTTATAAGTTATTTAATAAATTTAATATGAAAAAATAAAAATGGAATTATTATTTTTAAATTTAAAAATAATAATAAATTATATTATAAACTATAATATATATATAAAGTCATAATATATATAAAGTTATATAAAGTCATAATATAAATAATATAAAGTATATTATAAAGATTTTTAAAATAATAATATTAAAGATATATTCTATAATATTCAAAACTGTAAAGAATTATAGAAAGATTATAATTAAATTAAGATTGATGCAGATTCAAATTCAAAGTAATCACTTTCTTTAGGCTTGTTCTTAAAGTAGAAAGCGTTCCATGTGTTGAAGACAAAGAAATTGTTGGAGTCACCTTTTTTTATCTAATACCAACATACTTGATGTTAAGAAAAGATCTTTTACACGAAGGTTGGCTAGAAATTTCTAAAAATTTTTATTTTTAACAAGTGAAATATTAGTATTATCTTATCACCTAGCTATAATAATGATTAATATTTTAGGAAAGTTTTTAATAACTCTAGCTAGTATGATTGCTATAAAATAATGTTGGTTTGCTTTGCATATATAATCACTTATACAGACCAAAAGAGGAAAAAATTAAGAAGATCACTCACTCTAACTATCGTAATTTTATAAGTTGAAAGAAGCTCTTAAGTTGCTCATTAGTTGTCCATGGAGCAATGCTCTATTCCCTAGAAGATTTGCACCATTATTGGTAATAGTGATATTCATCATCTAGCTCCTTTGTTTGAGAGTATTCAGTTTCATAACATTATGAAAGAAATCAACTTTGTTGATAATGTCTTTGCATCTTTGGGCTATTATCAAAATTCATCCATGATTTGAATGAGCTATATATTCTCAAAATTTCACTACGATTTTAATTCATTTATTTCCGATAACTGTTGTCTCACCTCTTACTTTCGATGTTTAATAAATTTGGATTAGTAGAGAATCCAAATCCTAACCGTATTATGAGGGTTGCAGTTTATTCCTTGAAAAAAAAAAAAAAATCATAAGGAAATTTTCTGATACGCATGTGGTTGACTGGGGGCAATTTAGTCAGAAGAGGCAATGTATGTCTGGGTTTGGGCAATTTGGCTCCATGTCCAAATTGAGGAAATGGGTTGGGCTCAGATCGTCCCAACGTTCGAAAAAGTGGGTTTCGAAAAACAGGTAGGGGCCCACATGGTCCAGAAATGTTTGGAAGTTAGCTGCAATACAATACAAAATGGTATTTAACCATGCCTGGACCATCACTTGTCAATTGTCATGCACACCACCACCAGGCACCACTGCACCACTGGATCCGGATGGTGGGCAAAGATGACCGTTTGAGGGAAGTAGAGGAATGGCACCAACAAAAAAAATAAGAACCATAGCTAATAAATTCTTTTGTTTTTTTATTTTCTGATTTCTTGTCCCAACATTAAGTTCATTAATTAGTTCACAATTTCACATATATAGCAGGATTTCCTGCAGGGGGTATATCATATGGGTTTTCTATGATTCTTGAACCCCAAAATCTCATAAGCCATTGTGTTGCATTGGTAGTGTGTTTTTAACATGGCCCATACGTACAAGACAAGATCATTCTATCATCACGAAAAATGGAGAGCGTCTATGACAACTGATACCATATATCCATCATTTAATGGTAAAAATGCTACCTTACAGAAAACGATGTACTCCTATACTCATTTAAAGTGAAATATGCATGACAGTTCAGACCAGATATATGAATGAATGAATGCTGCTGCTGTACGTTACTGTAGAGAAAATTAATTTAATTTAAATGATGGTAACCCATACCATACAGCCATACACATATATAATTTATAATTAAGATGATCGATCAGCTTAAAATTAAATAATGACTGTAACCCATCATGACTCCCATATGATATAAAAGCCACCTCAAACATAGGATAACATAATTCAACTTGGAATAATCATTTCGCATGCATTAATTTCCCAAATCTGTCTGCATCAATTACTAAAATCAGTCAAAACCCTAATTAGACAATTACTAAAATCACGGAATGAGTGTAATTATATATATATGTACACTGAGCTAGATTCCAAGCTGCAGTAAGCCTGTAAGAGACATACTAGTACTTAGGAGACTTTAGGAGGTATCTCACTCAGACACTCACTACTGCAAAACCCAAAAACATATTGACCCACATTCCACATAATAGAATATACAATCCATGTCACACCAAAAAATTAATATATAGCCTGCAGCTAGCTAGCTATATAGCCAAAAACCCAAGCTCTCTATAACCAACCCACAGGGATAAGCCTAAAAAATGACCGTTGGAAACGATTACAAAGGTCTCTCCCTAAAAAACAAAAATTATACTTTACAATATTATTCAGATTATAAATGTTGTTTTTCTCTGTCTTCGATCCACACACACATTGCATTATATATTCCTTCATATCTCTCCTTAGCTCTTGGCTCTTGCAATCGATCCCACATTAAAGACATTCAATCAACATTCTCTTTCTTCTATCATTCGATTTCTCTCTGACCATTTAATTCTATTTTTATTTAATTTAATGGCTTCTTTTCTGTCATTCACTTATTTCTACTTGCTCTGCTGCAGCTTCATACTCACTACTACTTTGTTGTTGTTTCATGCAGAAGCAGTGCGAGTGATGAGCAGCTCATCAGCCACAGCTGGGAGTAATATGAATGGTACTACTTCTACTACTTCATCATCCAACAACTCTACCAAGCACCACCATAAGTGGGTCGGACCCGTCGGCTACCGCCTCATCACCGTCGACATAAACGACTCCGGCGATTTCCGGTCCGTCCAATCCGCCGTCAATGCAGTCCCGTACAACAATAGGGTCAATGTTGTCATCCAAATCAACCCCGGATATTATATGTAATAATAACATTATAACATTCTAGTTTAATAAGCGTTTTTACTCGGTAGCATTTTTTATATAATTATTTCAAGACGTTATCTTAAAATACGCTTTATATTCAAAACTTTGTTGTAATGGATGTGTAGAGAGAAAGTGGTAGTGCCGGCGACAAAGCCTTACATCACGTTTCAAGGCGCGGGGAAAGACGTGACGGTGATCGAATGGCACGACCGAGCCAACGACCGAGGACCCAATGGCCAGCAGCTACGCACTTACAGAACAGCTTCTGTTACTGTTTTTGCCAACTATTTTTCTGCTAGAAACATTAGCTTCAAGGTACGTATAGTATAAGTATATATCAAAGTACTATTCACTATGGTAATTAATGTGATTATTTGCATGCATGGACATAAATAATTTTTTTTTTATTAATATCTTGTATATAGAATACAGCACCGGCTCCGATGCCGGGGATGCAAGGCTGGCAAGCGGCGGCGTTTCGGATATCAGGGGACAAGGCGTACTTCTCCGGCTGCGGCTTCTACGGCGCCCAAGACACGCTTTGTGACGATGTGGGACGCCATTACTTCAAGGAGTGTTACATTGAGGGTTCCATAGACTTCATTTTTGGAAATGGCCGCTCCATGTACAAAGTGAGGACCCATAATTCATTAACTTAACTATGGCACTTCATTTTTTCTTGTGTTCATATATATGTCTAATTATTTAATTTCTTGAACTTTCATTTGATGATTTTTTCAATATACTTTTAAACCATACATTAAACACTAAACCTAAAACGTTTAACACTTTAACCTAAGTTGTCGTTTTCAAATTTCAATATCATCAACAAAAATTATATATAGTACTGTGCATGTTACGTTTGTCTTTTGTATTCAGTATGAGAAATGTGGACAAAAGTTATTTTTATTGGTTATACAAAAAAAGATAGTAGTTGGACAATAAGGACTAAAATGTCTTAATTTTAATAAAAATAAATAACAATTAGACAATAAGAATTAAAGTTTTCACTTTGTACAATTAATATAAGTGATCTTTATTCACATTTTGTTTTAGTGGTCGTACGATGCTCTATTTATCCAAGAAGTAGTGCTTGTCTTGAAGTATGTGTATACATACAATTGTGCAAAAGTTATGAATCCCGTGACCCCGTGACTTTTCTATATTTGAAACGTAGATATATATATATGTATATATATTTATACGCACATTATTATAAATTATAATAATAAATCTGCCGAAAGAAAAAGCATGCTGCATTTCTGCAGCATCTGTGTGTGTCTGAAAAAGTGATCAGCTTGTTGCATAAAGTGACCAAGAAAGGTAAGAAAGCTTTTCCTTCACCAGTGTTTTTTCTGCCAATGGCAGCAATCATTCTTTTTTGGGTGGCAAGAAAAAAAGATCTCTTCAAAATTCATTTTTGTATACACTATATATATGTCTATCATATATTTAATAGAGGTCAAACTCACATTTTTCATCGTGCATAAGATCTCAAAGTAAATTCGAACTAAATAAAAACCAAGTATAATACAAAGATGGACTGAGGTGAGGCTAGCTATTAGAAACCATAATTAATCACATTATTAGTTAACATGTACAAAACCACTAATAAAGACTAAAAAGTTTCTGCATATACTTTACATGTTTATCTCTTTATCGACTTGATGAGAGATAGATATTACACGTAGATTAAAAGTGGTGGACAACATTATTTTCAGCACAAATCCAAGTGGGTCTACGACTCTATGCAATAATTATCTTTGTTACTGCTTTGCGGTGACTTTTGGCTGCAATGAGTTGTTTGACTTTGAGTGTTTAATGTTTCACTGTTTAACTGCTGGCACAGGATTGCGAGCTGCACTCAATAGCCACTAAATTCGGGTCAATCGCGGCCCAATTCAGAAAGTCGCCGGATGAGAAATCGGGCTTTGCTTTCGTGAACTGCCGGGTGACTGGTACAGGCCCATTATATGTGGGCCGGGCCATGGGCAAGTACTCCAGGATCGTATACTCCTACACCTACTTTGATAAGGTGGTCGCGCATGGAGCCTGGGGTGACTGGAAGAACACAACCGATACAAAGTAAAACTCCACATCTTTTACTTGCTGTTAATTTTTCTTTTTGAACCATAATTTCTCTTAATCATTCCTAATTATGCTCCCAGATCACAACCTCATTATGTTATTTGATCAATGGGCCCACCCTTTGTGTCTATCTTTTGACAAACACGTCTGTAGGGCCCATTTTATTTTGGGTTTTGTGTTCAATTATGGGGGTTTGGGCTTCCTAATCATTATCATGGCATGAAATAGTCAACAAGTCCAATATTTTCACAATTCACAAAGATTTCTTGTCGAGAGACCTAGGAAAAGAAGAGAATGTTTGGGGATAATAGTTCTAGATCATATTAGTTCACCACATGATCTAGCAGATAAAATTTATTTGTTATATTAATTACTACAACTAGTTGTTAATGACAAAAGTATAAGTATTATTATTTGAACTGATTATATAGTATATTATCTTTCTAATAGACGTAAGACTCACTTATGTGCAAAAAATTCATGATCATATACCGCTAGATGTATATAATTTTGAATTCAAATACAAAACAACTACACTCCTCAAAAAACCTTTCAATTTCACCATTAGATAAGATCTAACGTAGGTGATCATGAAATTTCTTGCTCCATGGTGACCAAGAGAACATTACTGAATCATATATGATATACCATCATTTTATTTTTAAATTATGTTGTATAGAGTGGATTGGGTAGGTGAGGGTCCACCTGACCTGACTTGGGTTGAGGATGTTTAATTGTTGCATTGTTTGTTGCACTGCAGGGGTGTGTTTCTAGGAGTGTACAAGTGCTGGGGGCCTGGAGCAGAAGCCCTACGTGGGGTGTCATGTGCCCCAGAGCTTGACTATGATTTGGCCCATCCATTCCTGGTCAAGAGTTTCGTCAATGGAAGGCACTGGATTGCTCCCTCTGATGCTTAGCTTTCCCATCATATCCCACAACACAATTCTTTAATTCCTTCTCTTCACAATTCATATATTCTTTCATTCAATCCTAAAACCATTTATGTTTGTTCACTTGAAATAATCTTTGGCCAAAGGCTTTCATTGTATTTGATTGTATGTATTTAATATCAAAATGGCTCAATTGTTTTTAATTTGGAAGTATAGTGCTTACAGTTGCATGCTTCTTTCTCACACACATGGGTCTAGGAGAATTTTCCTTACAACAATTGTACACAACTCTCACAACAACCAATCACGTGACCAGCCCCGTAAAGGGTTGGGCATAGGGGTGGATTCGGTACGGTTACCGTACCGAAACACCCATACCGAATTTCGACCGATATGGGTCGGTAACCGATCACTTCGGTATCGGTCAGAAAGTGGCGGTATCGGTCGGAAAATGGCGGTGCCGACTACAACCCTTCTCTATCTCCTCACTTCTCTCTCTGCCCGATCTCTTTCTCCGGCGCCCATCTCCTGCGAGAACCTGCATCTTCTTCCTCTCTTTCTCCGGTGACTGGTGGGTCTCGGGTTGCCCACCCCCTGATTCTGTCTATTCTCTCTCTTCCCGATCTCTTTCTCCGGCGCATATCTTCGGCGAGACCACCCCCATCTTCTTCCTCTCTCTTTCTTCGGTGACTGGTGGGGTGGGTCTCGGGTTGCTTGGGTTTTGGGGTATCGGGTGGTGGGTTGATTTGTGTGGCTGGGAGGGTTGCTCGGGTGGTGGTTTTAGGTTGTGGTTTGGCGGCGGGGTGTGTGGCTGGGAGGAAAAGAAGGGGCTGTGGAAGAGAAGAGAAAGGGAAAAGAAGAGAAGAGAAGAGAAAAATAAAGAAGAAAAGAGACACGGGTAGGAGGAGAGAAAAGAAGAAAAAGAAAATAAAGAAAGAAGAAAAGGGGGGGGGGCACGTGGGTTAGGGGGGAAGGAAAAGAAAAATTAATAAAAATAAAGTTTTATTTTGTAAAGAATAAATAAGGTATTTTGGGGTTTTGTTTAGGGTATTTTGGGGTTTCAAATTTCAATTGGAGTTTGGACTTTCAGGTTTGGAGTTTTTTATTTTTATTACATATGTTTTTTATAATTTATAGTATATAGTCAATAACTTAATAGTTTACATGTTTTTTAATTTATCTCATCTTCTAAACCTTAGGGTATATGGTATATGTCATATACCTAACAGGGCCGTTAGGCTAAATGACTAATACCATATACTAATAATAATATATTATACCATATTATACATTTATGATTGAGGTAATTACATAAATCATAAATAGTCCATAACGGCATAATCCATATTGATATTAATATATTATACCATATTTTACTATATTATTATTATATCATATTATACAATATACTAAATTACTAATATTATCATATTATACTATACTATACCATATTATACCATATTATAGTATTATACTATATACTATATACCAAACTCTAAGTTACCAACTATGAATTATAAATTTATAGTATTAGACTATTAGGGTATAGAAATTAGTAATTTAGTATGAGATATCATATACATATACTATATAGGATTTATAATTTAGTATAATATTAGGGTTTAGGGTATTTTTAATTAGTTTTATATAAAAATGTATTATATAAATTAAAAAACATATAAGTTAATAAGTTATAGGTTTAGGGTTTATAAATTTATATATGTTTGATATAAATTATAGAAAATTATAAATGTATTATATAAAATTATAAATTATATAGAAATGTAATACTAAATATTTTTTATTTAGGGTATACCAATATAGTATAAAAATGAATTATTTTAATTATATTTTTTTAATATAATGTTGATATCGGTATACCGTCAGTACCGGATTTTGAAAACCAATACCGTTACCGAATTTATCGATATTTTCGGTATCGGTACTTTTCAGTATTTTTTGGTATCGGTATCGATATTTTTCGGTATTTCGATATTTTTACCCGGCCCTAGTTGGGCATATACAAGTATACAACAGTTGCTGGGAAGATCCTTTTCCTCGAATGGACAAACAAAAATTAATAAACGGAAATATACAGTAACGGAATTGCTGTGTTTATGCGTGCAATGTAAGCCTGGACATCATAGCCATGAATATAACAAATAGAATAATGTAATTGAAAAAGATGCTTAAAAAAATCACCAAACAAATAGAATAATGTGCTTCAGCAGCCTCTAAGAAATTTTCCTTACCATATCATCCCAAATTTTATACAAGCTTACATGTCCTAAACCTTTTTCTGAAATTGGTCAGCTAAAAAATTCATAACTGACAAAATTAAACTGCAATTCAGGCAATAACCACTTTATTTTCACAAATTTTGAAAATTAAACAACTGTGTGCCCCCAAGGGTAAAGGAAACAGCTAGGGGGTAATGTAGGTAGCCAAAATGGAAGACATTTGATCACATTATACAACAATTTGTCTGAGACTCTAGCATCTCTGGAGATCTGCAAAGGAGAGCAATGTTGGTCAGTAAGTTCATACAACTGACCAAAGTTCTAAACTATGCAAATAGATGGTGCCACTGGCACAAGGATAGCATGCACTGAGATAATATTTCTGATGTCCTATCAATAGTAATTGTTGCATAAGCTATAGACATTAATTCCAAGAACAAAGCTATCTTGATTTTTCCAGTAACTTGAGTGCATATTAAATTTTGACATGACAAAGAAACAGGCAGAACTTCTCTTTAAATTTGTATCTCAGTTTTTTTTCCTCTCTTCAAGTTCTCACAGCTTTGAGGAAGAGCCATACTTATATTCTCAACTTAGTAGTACATAAATTTCGACCTAACAGATGGTCTAGAACTCTTAGAATGAATAAGACTGAAGCAATTGATTCATTAGCTAACAATAAATTTATTTAGAAACCATTTTCCTAATGTCATCCAATCAACAGTCGTCCTTCCAAATAAATAACATCTAAGAAAAACATAAAAACAATAATAAATATGATTACCAGCAAATTTAAGATATATTTGCACTCTGAAACTTGCATGTGAACCAATAAATTCAGATTCCCATAACACAGTAGAAAACTTACAGTTGTCCAAGACTAGCTAGGTCAAAATCAGGAGCTAGCTCTTGCACAAGATCATTAGGTGACTGGCCGCATTCTTGCATATTCTGCAGGAGCTCAAAAATTTTGTTGAAGTTACCAGAATCATTTTCATAGACTTCATTAAGTTCTTTTATGAGTTCATACTGGTGGAAATAACGATCATATTCTTCTTTACTCAAACTTTCTTCATGCTCTTTCAACCACTTTGGATATCTTTCTCCAATTTCCTTCATCGGTTCATGAAGAATCTCCTTAGACAAAAGCTGTTGCATCATGGTCTCAACAATAGATCCCATGTCCTAGGAAGCAAGGGGAAAATCAACAATAACAAGATATTAGTGCTTTTATTCAACATCTTGGACATATAGAGGTTTGACCAAATTGACAAAGCATCAAGGAGGAATGTAAAAGGTAATGCATATTTAGCAAATAACCAAAAAATTTAGTAGCTAAAACAAGCCATAATGGCCCAAAACCTAACACCACCTAAAGGATGCAATAGCAATGCAGAGAAGTCGAAGTTCATTATTGTGATTAACGTGACACAGTCTTAAACCCACTTTGGTTCAAATTTTTCAGATCGAAAGCCAAAACATTGTAAACACTTGAACAGAAAGTAGTCTCTTTCTTTTGAAAATAAGTCAACAGAAAGCAGTCTCACATACAAGTTAGGTGAAAGAAAAAACAGAAAAGAACAAGAAAAAAAATATAAAGATACTGCATTAACAGGTCTATTAAAGCTTGAATACTTATGTTCACCCCCTAGGCTATTGGAAAAAAAATACTAATAAAATAAAGAGTCCAAAGCATAGGACATTCAAATTTCAGAAACATACTTGTCCATGTCATTTTAATTGGAACTCTCTTTTGGTATTCCCATTGGAATGGACTATTAAAATGACAACAATCGTCATTGTTATTAAACCTAGACAGATTTGTTATTTGAAAGATAATGCTAACAAATACACCCAAAAGCTAGGAGTTGGCTAATGTTTTGTTGAAATAGTTATCAAAACTTCTAACTATACTTCTCCAAAGGAAAGAAAGAACCGCCATCCGAGTGCCAAAAGTTTAGTAAAAAGAAGATTACTAGGAAATATCTGATTTTTAATGAGAAACAAATTTTATTAAATAAATAGAAAGTACAACCTTTCAGAGGACAAGATGCCCGCTTAAAAACAAAACTATCTGCTACAGACCTAAAGAGAACCTTAATTACAATGACTAAAATTTCTCCCTAAATAACAGCTACCTTCCACTCTGTAACAATTGCAAAAAGAAGGTGCTTCCGAGAATTCAGAAGAAACAGATGCCCATAGGGATGCCCACAAACGAACGCTATCCCATAAAATCACCAGCCCTCTCCCCAATTATTGCCAAACCCCCTCCCCCAATAAATGTCTATGATGAATAATACTAAATGGAAAATATTTGGTACATGGAGAATGCCTATTATGAATAATAATACTCCAAGATGTAGTAGAACTAACAGAATGGTTGGCACAAAGTTTTGTGATCGTCTCACATGACGTACCTCAAGCACAAGCCCACAAAATAAAGTTAATTAGTGCCTTCATATCCATGGTTCTGTGAGAAAATTGATCCAAAATGCTTCACTATCACAAGTTCATGACCAAGCTTAAACAAGACTAAAGTAAAAAAAAAACCTAATCCAATTCTTAGCAAACAAAATTTCCCAGAATGAGTGATACTCAGCAAGCAATTGACAATTATTCTCCTTATCAATATACTCGAAATCAGAACACAAGGCAGCACAATCACACACAACCATTTTGCAATTAAAATTTACGTCAGACCATATTTCAAAACTTTTTAAAAGATAAACAAATGGAAAGTTCCTCAACCTTAATCCAAAAAAAAGTTAATCCATATTTCAATAGGAATGATAAGTTTTATGGCCTAAATTTTATCAAACTCCAACCTTAATCCAAAAAAACCTATGTATTATCTTAATAAGTATAAAAAATGTCAAGCATAATCATGTCTCAATTACAATTCACAAGCCAATAACAGCTCAAACTGCATAAAAACTCAACCAAACAATTAGCAACTAAAGCTTGACATTGAGCGAAACCGCAATTCATAAGAAAAAACAAAGCCAATTACCTGAGAGTCCTGAGACCCAGCAAGTTCCTCAAACTGCTTGACCCAATCCTCCATTGACTCCTTACTTAAATCATCTCCACCAGGTTGCGCACTTGTCACGGATTCCAGTCCCTTAACAGCCTCTCTTGTCTGCTCTCTGAGCTTATTGAGTGCCTCAGAGACATGGGATTCCTCTGAAACCTTTTGTTTTCCCTTTTTCTTTGTTCTAATGTCAGGTAATCCCAAGCCAAGTCCATGAACCCCAGAAGGCAAGGAAGGAGGTTCTTTCTTGTTCTCTGCAGCTTCTTTACTTCTACAATAAGCAAAGGAAAGTTGAAAATTCAGTTTCGAGCAGAAGTTTTATACAATCCCACTTGGAATAATGAGATAAATACAAAAACAAAATTCATTTTACACCCCCTCTTTTACCATTTTCTTGATGGGTTGAATTTATAAAGAAGTTCATTTAGTTAAAAATGGTGTTGAACAATTTGGGCAAAAGAAAAATATAAACACCCGTTATGATTTCTTTATTGGGTTGAAACAGAAAGTTGAATGACATTTTGTTCTTGGTTCTACTTTCATAAACAATTCTAGACAAGCATTTTTGAAGAATTATAAACTGCCTAACTATACGCACATACACACAGAGATATTTATGAAAAACAAACACGGAAATGGTTTTAACTTTTTCCCTTTTTCTCCATAAGACACGCATGAGAATTTCCATAGTAAAAGCTTCAAGCTTTGGAGAAAAATATGAGAGAGAGAGAGAGAGAGAGAGAGAGAAACCTTTGAAGGGAGGGTTTGTTGAGGTTGAGATTCTCGAAGTCATCTAAAGCACCTGAAAAAGCAATTGAAAGGTAAAATTACAAGATTCCAAGAGAGAGGGAAGGGAAAGAGAAAGTGAAAGCTTGTGGGTATTACTATCAAGGAGTTGGTCTAAATCGTCGGAGTGGGCAGCCATGGATGAAACTTGAAGCTCTGTCTCAAGTCCCAAAAACTCTGTTGTGCGTAGGTGTGGATTGAAGGGATTATTTACAGGGCAAAGCTGCTTAAATGACGTAATGGGGCGGTCAAGCAACATGGACCGGATATGGGCCGAGGGTCTTCAGCTTTCAACTTTTAGATATTTTCTTTGCTTTTTCCCAAGTATCTACATGACTACAACTATGAACTATCACACGCCCAGCCTCTGTGCTATGTATTTTTTCTTTTCTTTTTTCTAAAAAAAATATTTCTTTCAATGTAACAAAACAAAAAAAAAGAGCAAATTACACAAAAATACCTTAACTAACCACCCTATATCACTTAAGTATCCCAATAAAAAAAAGTTGTTCGGAGGTACCTTAACTACTGATTTTGCACACCTAGCTACCTCCGTTAACTATTCCGTTGGAAAGGCCGTTAAGTGCCTACGTGGCACACTGACATAATGCCACGTAGACAACAAAATAATAAAAAATAAAATAAACTTTAAAAAATGAAATAATTATTTAAAAAAACTAAAAACAAAATAATTAAATTAAAAAAACAAAAAAATAAAGAAAAAATGTAGCCCCTCCCTTCCTTCCGCCTCCCACCCCTCCCTCTAAGACCCGCCCAACCCCAGCCACCCAGCCACCTTGCCGCCGGCCCCACCCACNAGGAAAGAGGAAGGCTCGGGGCTGGGGTTTCGAGGAGAGAGAGAGAGAGAGAGAGAGAGAGGAGAGGGGTCGGGGTAAGTCGCCGGTGTGGTGGGTGGGGCTGGCGACAAGGTGGCTGGGGTCGGAGGGGTGGGTGGCTGGGGTTGGGAGGCGTGGGAGGCAGAGGGAGGGGAGGGGCTGTATTTTTTCTTGATTTTTTTGTTTTTTTAAATAATATTTTATTTTTTATTATTTATTATTTTTTTGTCCACGTGGCATTATGTCAGTGTGCCACGTAGGCACTTAACGGCCTCCCCAACAGAATAGTTGACGGAGGTACTTGGGTGTGCAAAATCAGTAACTAAAGTACCTCCGAGCAACTTTTTTTTATTGGGGTACTCAAGTGAACAAGGTGTTAGTTGAGGTACTTTTATGTAATTTACCTAAAAAAAAAAGTGAATTTTTTTAAAACATTATAAAATTATATAATATAAAATATATAAACATATTCCCCGGAGACCAATCCCAGATGGGTTGTCGGATGCCGGCCGGAATGTGACCGGCAGTTGGCTGGAGGATGGCATTAAGGTGGTGACTGGTGAGGGATAAAGAATGACCTGTAGACAAAATAGTAATCTAATAACATTTTAGACCCAAAAGTAGCCCATATGCTATTTTGCTATAAAAAAATTGCCAACTAAATTAGACAAACACATTATGTGGATGAATTGAAAGGATGATAAGATGATAATTAATTAGATAAAATTAAGAAAAACTTAGAATTCAATTAATTTTATAAATTTTTCTTAGATTAAGACTGATAGTGATTTATAATTTTTAATAATTTTTTTTATTTTTCTTCTTTGATGATTGTATATTAGATTTTAACTTCGAGATTTTGGACGACTTAAAACTTAACATGTAGTCTCTATAAAGCTCATTCTACACCATAGGAGGGGAAATATCATTCAAATCAGGAGAAGACTTTATTATGAATTAAAATAATTTTCTTATAAATTAAAAAGACTTTATTATGAATTAAATATTTTTTTTATAAATTAAAGAATTTTATAATGAATTAAAATGATTTTTTTTATAAATTTTAAAATAATTCCAGTTTCTATCTAAAAACTGTTTTTCTAAAGAACCCAAGTCTAATTATCTCTAAAATTAATAAGAATGTGGATTGGAAGGATAATTCTTAAATGGAAGCTAAAAAATGATAATTCAATCATTGGACCACACTTCAAAAAAAAAAAAATTATTGGACTGCAAGCTGGAAGAAGGCTAAGCAAACAATTTCTTCTATATTTTCCTTGCAATAAATCCAACTAAAAACTATAATTGGAGTCGGATGGAAAGGAGGGCAAGAATGCTAATTCCATGGTGGAAGGGTTGAAATAGAGTAGTGAATAGATGTATAGAATACAAGAATGTAGTCCAAGTTTACCCGCAAATTCTTTCAAAGAAAATTTCAACTATCGATTTTATTTCCATAATGAATGTATTCATTACAAATTGTTCCCCATGACAGAATTCTGACATCTAATCGACACTGAGTGCCATTGCACAAAAACACAATGAGATGGACCATAATCATTCTAATATGCAAGTACCCTGTAAATTAGCTTAAAGAAAAACTATGTTATTGAACTTGGTGTTCAATTGAAGAACATTTTCAATGGGGTAAAATTCAAAAGATGTTGTATACGAAATCCAAAAACAAAAAAGCATGTAGTGCTACATGGGCCATTTTACTTCATTTGTTTACACGTCTAGTACATTGCAGCTCCATGATTTAGGAGCAGAGCAACTTACTGGGACACTGGAATCACCTGGTCAGTTTCTAAAATTGTGTTATGTGATTGAGGGTCTGACCCCTGATCTTTGGTCTCTGAAGACCCATTCAAATTATTGGCCTCAATAGAAGCTGCTAGCCCGGTTTCTGGTTCTTCTGTGACAGCTTGCCTGATTTCCGGTTCTTCCGTGACAGCTTGCGTGATTTCTGGTCCTTCTGTGACAATACTATGGCTTCCACTTCCAGGAAGGGGTTCTGACCATTGGGTCGTAGGATTTTGTTGAATTTCGGGGTTTGAACTTGTTTCCACTAGTATGTCTTGGTACACATGGGGAGGCATATATTTCCCTTCTTGGGGATGGAAAAGAGTTTCAACGTTTGGGTTAGGGGGGTAAAGAACTTGAAGCCCTACTGGCCCGTGTGTAGCTCGGTGACCTCTACCACCACTCCTCACCTTGTGCTTCTTTGTTGGCTTCTTCTCTTCTCCATCCTGTGCATCAGCATTTTCAATGTTCCTTTTATGTCGCTTTCCATTAGTGTGCTGCTTAAGAATTTCCAAAGTAGTGCATGAAACCTGACAAATCTCACACCTAAGCTGAGGTTTCAGGGATTTTGGAACTTCTGTTTTTAGTGCTGATGTAGATTTCAACTTCGCAGCAACTGTAAGTGCAGGGTGTGAAGATGTTGAAGTGACACCATGTTGAGGGAAGTACAGAGGACCAGCATTACCCGGACCATGTGCTCTCCCAATGAAAGATGGGCCAGCACCACCAGATCCCGTGTGGCTGTAACCAAAATTTTCTTGGTGTATGGAAGCTGTATGGAGGTTGTATGGAGGCTGACCAACCTGCAAAAGCTTGGAAGGTTATCAAGAATGTAGAAAAATGGATACAAGCCAAATGAAAAGACAAAGAAAACAATAAGGTTTGCAATCAGAAAAAAACCCTCTTTAACTTACAAATTAACCCATAGGATTTGCAATCAAGAAAAACCTTTTGTGGCTTAGAATACCAACATCAATTACATTGGCCAATAAAGAATTTTGTGCACTATCACTGCTTCAACCCTTCAGAATGTAACAGAGCAAGATAATCATAAAAAGTGGCTTCAACTTCAACACAAGTCAGAAGAAATGAAGACCATAGATTGGCTTCTAAATTCTGCTCAAAAGAAATACATACACCTAAAACCAACATAAAGGCTTTTTGAAAAGAAAGTATGGTGAGATAAAAATGATAACTGGCGACATAAAGGAGCAGATACCAGGCATAGAGCTGTACAAAACCTCTGGTTGGGCTTAAACCTTAATTGACAGAAAGCAGAAAAACAATATTTGTGAAGCTAAACCAACAACAAATCAAAACATGATTCGAATAGTTACTTGTAAAAAAAGATAATAAAAGTCTCCAAACAGCTGTCAACAAATCTGATATGTTACTTCTCATTGTATAGAAGTTTCCTAAATATCATTGTCTGAATTGAGTGAAGATAATTGTCATTCTCCATACAAATTTGCAGGTTATTTCAATTAATGAGGCTAGTACCTGCACCAACGCTGGTGGCTTACTTTTACCATATTTGAGCAAGAAAAAAGTCAGAATGGTTAAGATTAGCTGAACTTCAAACAAGTCCTTCTTTAAGTTCATGTATCTACACCTATTTTGAGTTCATGCAGATTATCTTAAAGTATGTTATTATTTCACCAGAGAACTTCTAAAAAAAAAATGGGAAGAGGATGGTGTCTGGAAGAAAGAAGATATGGTAGGTTTGGAGAAGCAACTACATTATAGCCATCACTCATCACACAAGTCATCACTCTCTGATCACCAAAACCAACACAGAGCTGTGTTTTCAAAGCATGTAAACTAAAATATTGAAAAGACATTTAGAAACGTTAAAAGGAAAACTCCACTAGTGTTTGATTCCAGAACATGTCATTAACTTAGACGATTTCCTGAGACTCGCAGCCTCCTTTCCTCAAGTATTGATAGGAATTTTATAAAATAAGTATATGTGATCTTATAAGGAAAGGGTATCTCACTTAACCCAGAAAAAAGAAAAAAGAAAAAAGAAAAAAGAAAAAAGAAAAGAAGATATCCTTCCCTTACTACTTATTTCTAAAGTCCATTATCACCAAATCTTTTGTTTTCTGAGCAAAACAACAAAAGAAACAGAAGGATAGAAAAACCAACCATTTTCTGCCACATCCTCAATCTGTCCATCTTGATGCAAAAGATTGGGCACCATGTTGGTAAAAGATCTTGCACTCATCAAGAAAAAGATCTTGCACTCATCAAGAAATCTTACAAAGAACCCTGAACAAACAGCACCTAAGTCCAAACAGATCAGACACACTATGCAAATTAAACTCTTATGATGGCTACCAAAAACCCCTAGAGATTAACCAAAAAGTGGAGTGTGCCCAATGGCAAGGGCCTCTATTGGATTACAATAGGGTTGAATTGTCTCAACTATGGAAAAAAATGATCCACATAGTTTTTGTCTTTTCAGTTGCTTTATGATTGCTTATTCTGGAGACCAATTTTTTAAAATTTTACAGATTAATTTTTATTTTACAAAATATTTCAGAATTCATATTATTATACCTAAGATCGATTAGTGAAGAATGACATGAAACATACAGTCATTTGTAACATTATCAAACAAAAACCAAAGGTCATAAGTCCGCTAACTAAAATTCAAACAAACAACACAAAAACAAAGCAACTAATAAGTGCTTTTTTCAATTTTATCATATGGGCACTTGAAAATCATGCTAAGGGCCACAGTTCAAAACAACAGCATCTGTAGAATCAGTCAAGCATGTTACATCAAATTAAAGAAAATGAAAGTTGCATAGTACATGGGTTACCTAAGAAATTAACTAAAGTAGTTCTGAACATAGGGTCATTGACTCATTGATATAAGTGAGTGCACTCACTCTATACTGTGTGTCATTTCATGTAAATTCTATAGACCAAAGCGGACCCAATAAGCTCTTAAGAAATCCAAATTCAACAAAATGAAGCATATGTTATAGAACTTCAATTATGCAAAGAAGTATACAACGGGGTTCCAAATTGAATCCACTATTAATACAAAAACGCATTACATAAGCAACTGAACCAACCCAACTCATTGTTATCAATCATATAAAAAAAAAAAAAAGAATTAATTTAACTAAAAAATTAATCGCCCAAATAAATGAAAATGCCACTAGTCCAATGAAAAAAACCAAAACACTCTACCTGTGGATGCATTGGAACCGTCCATTGAGTCCCTGGAAATTGCGCCAGCCGCGACAACACGGCAAGCGCCGCAGTCTCCGTGGGGTCCAGCAGCGGCCGAACCGAAACCCCGGGCCTTTGGACCGGTGCCGGCTCGGGAAGTTGGACCGGTCGTGGATAAGGTTGTTGCTGATAGCCATTGGCTGATGGGTAATTATAAGCATGTTGCTGCTGTTGATGTTGTACTTGCTGTTGTGCATGTTGTGGGTATCGATAAGGGAATTGATAAGCTGGGTTTGATTGGTACGTATTATAAGCTTGAGTAGTATAATTTTGTTGTTGTAATTGAGGTTGACGATGAAATTGTTGCTGAAGGTGCTGTTGTTGTTGGAACTGTTGTTGCTGAAGCTGTTGTTGTTGGAAGTGTTGTTGTTGTTGGGCTTGGAACTGTTGTTGCTGAAGGCGTTGGGGGTGATGGTCCATCGTTTGCTCCGGTGGTCTTGCCCGTAAGGGATGGATGATTAGGGTGTTTGGTATTCCTTCTGTCAAAGATGGGGGGGGATCTAATAGAAATAGACGATGGAAAAGAGTGAATGTCGTACATTTTTAGTATGTTATAAGCCCAGCCCACCCTGATTAAAATAACAAAACGACCACACTCTTCGTTCTCTCGCTGGTCTCTGGTCCCTCGCTCTGTCTCAACTCTCACTCAGTCGCAAGACTCTCAACTCTTAGTTTTCACTCAGTCTCACCACTCACCAGCCATCCAAATCATCGCCTTCAATCTTTGTTTTCCGCATGGGCAGGTATTTCTCTTGAATCTCTTTTTTTTTTTTTTTTTCTAAGTTTAATTTTAGTTTAAATTTTTGGGGATGAATTTAGGTGTGAATTTAGTTATTTAGGGATTAAATTTGAGTATTTAGGTTAAGTTTAAATGTGAGAACTGAGAACCCCATTTGAATTTAGGGATTAAATTTAGGAATGTTCTATTTTGTTGGATTTTATGCCCGAATTCCCAATGATCAGACCCATACCCATTTCAATATTACCCCAAATTTTTAACAAATCAGTTTTTTTTTTTTTTTTCTTTCTTTCTTAAACATATAGCTGTTGGTTCTCCATTACCAATTATCAGCTACAATACTTGCGTTGTATTTGTATATGGGGTGGGAGTGCTGACAGACTGGTGAGGGGCAGGAAGAAAGAGCAAGTCCATTACTCCAGTAGAATTGTATTGTATATTTATCTGCATTCTTGTTTACTTAGTAAAGTCTAACTTGTATATGTATAGTCTCCAGTTGCTGAATAGAACAAGCCATGGGCCGATGGCCATAAAAGCAATCATAGAATTCTAGTAAAAAGAAGACGAAGTTTGGTCCTGTAGACTGTGAGAGAGTATATGATGTCCGAACATATGGACACAGATTTCATTAGTAAAAGCATATGTGATCAACTTGATTGATGTGGGATTGCTTGTAAATTTCAGGTGCCAAGTTCAGTAAACTCAATCTTTGGAAGTGGAAGTTCGGAAAACAAGTTGTATATTTCGTTATTGCTGGTTTGGTAAGCTGCATATTTCAATCTTAAAATCTTAGTTGCATATTGCTAGAAGTAAGGTCGCTAGATGTATCTTTTTTGTTTATTAATGAAATTTCCTCGTACAGTCGAGTTTTTTTTAGCCCACTCCAGTTTGAAATCCTGGATCAGTCCTTGTAATTCCCAGAAGTAATTTTCTGAGAAAATTTTCGTGTGAAACAGAAAGAGATTGCTCTCTGGCTCATACAGGTGAGCGCCCTACTTAACTCCTCTTTATCTTCTGACCTCGAAATCTATTTCAAGAGCATGATCTTGCTCTTTATTTTAATCTATAACTGTTTTTATGCATAACATTAATATTTCATTTTAGTTATTGGAGATCCATATTGGGTTTTTGGATTTATTGTTATTATCAAATTTTTGAGGCTTCCTTAAACCCATCACAGACTCAGTATTGCTTATTTATAAGTGAATGTTTAACTCTTACTACCATTGATGGCATTCATAGTTTTCTGGTATTGGAATCCAAGTGTTTGATAAATGCTACTTAAAATTGCAGGACAATGAACTATATTCTTTTTTTTTTTTTTTTGTGGGCTTACTCTGTTTGTTCCATTCTTGACTTCGGAGTGCTGGTTGTTTGTTTTTATGAATTGGGTATCACAGAAAACGTGTTTTTTGTGTCTGCAGGGGCATGCTAGATGGCATGGTTCTTGATTATTTCTTCTGTGATTGTACTGTGGGTAGCTTCTCTATGCAAAATTCTTCTTGGTTCATATTCACCTTCCAAGGGTGTTTTTTTGAATAATTCGAGTAATGGTGGGTGGTCTGCATGAGCTTTCTTCTTTTCTGGGTGTTTTTTGTGTTTATTGATTAAGTACAATTCATTAAATCAGGTGGTGGTGTCAACAAGAGAAATGTATTGCTGGTTGTTGCCCACCCAGATGATGAGTCCATGTAAGCATAGCCATACAAAATTGCATTATCACTGCTTCTAATACTGCTGATTTCAACTGAGTTCTTTAGCTCTTAGTTTGAGTTGGTACTTCTTCAATGTTGGAATGGGGTCTAGGGAGAATTTCTCTTGACCAAATAAACATCAGCTTGCCTCTAATGCCCTTCTATGTTGATATATGAATATACTTTCAAAGTTAAATATTATCCATGATGATTAGCACTACTTAGTGGCCAAAAAGGGAAAAATGGGTGTTGGCACTACTATACTGATTGGCTGATGGCCTAATTTCAATTGTTTGAAGGGTTTTCTTTTTCCTATCCAACTGTGACGCTTTTATGTTTAGAGATGAGGTCTTTTTTTTGGGCCAAAGTGTATAGCGTGATGCATTGCGATTTATAGTTATGTTGTGCTAAAACTTTTTGTTGCATTTCTGCAGGTTTTTTACTCCTACAATAAACTACCTCACCTCGAGAGGGCATGATATTCACATTTTATGCTTGTCAATTGGTAATACTCACTTTTTTTTGTTGTTTAAAATCTGTAACATACTTTCATCTGCATATAACTTCTTCTTTGCATTTTTTCAGGTTCGGATACATGTACTGGTTTGTTAGACATTTTACATTTTTCTTTTTGGTATTTTAATTGAACTTCTATCTCCGTTAACTTAAACCATAAACTTGCTCACAAATTGAAATTGTGGTGGAATGACTTTTTCTCCTAATAGCCCTTTGAAGTAGGAACTCTTCCACATTAGATAAGTTTGTGGATTGTCTATATATTATTGTTCGAATTCCTCTGCTGGACAAAAACAAGGTTGAACCCCTTGCCTTGTACTTGGTTTGGTAATTTTCCTTTGATTACATCAAGTGGATCAATTTTACATAAACACAACCCTAGACTATTATTAGGGATCTTTCAGATCAAATGACAGACTTGTAAAATATACAGCACAGCTGAGGTCATCATTGGTTATGGAAACTATTTAACTCTATTTATTCGGTTTTGAAGTATTGGTTTTGGTTCTCTGTAACCAACAGGAAAAGTGAAAATAACTTAGGTTTTGTGGGTTAAAACTTTTTTAATCACAACTTATAAGATTTGTGTGTATTATAGTAACAACTTACACATTGAGTGCAGTTTGAGTAGCAACTTATACAAGAGTTAAGTTTTCCATCCATAAATGTATCTAGAGTAAAGGTAAGCCCATTCCTTGGGATGGGATAAGAATTTCCCTCCAGATCTTTCTGGTGGTTTCATTCTATTGTGTTACAATAGACTTAGCCTTAACCACAGCTTATTGTAACTAATTGTTATGTATCTTTCCAGAGAGTAATTAATTTTTAGTTTCATCCATTGTAGGTGATGCAGATGGCAAAGGAATTACCAGAAAAGAAGAGCTCTACCAGGCTTCTGCAATCCTCAAGGTAGTATGCAATGTGGAACAAGAGAGTTGAGGCTTTGAAATTCACTTGGTATAATGTTGTGAGCTAAAACTTAAGCGTCTGTACATGCATTCCAGCCATCACTAAAGTTGTTCAAGTGTTGTTAACTTCATTCATCCAATTCTGAAGATCCTATTAAGGGTTGTTGCTTGCAGAACTTTTTTTTTTTTTCCTTTGTAACCTATGAATCATTGTTAAGTATTTTAACCAGAGCATTATTTTAGATTTTATAACATTCGAAATTGGATATGCAGGTTCCACATCAACATGTGAAGATTCTTGACCACCCTGATCTTCAGGTTTTTGCTTAACTATTCAACTAGTATAATTTCTATTACTATCTTGAGGCGTCTATAACTGCATATTCTTCAATCCTTAGGACGGTTTTGGCAAAGTTTGGAACCATAATTTACTGGCAAAGATTATTGAAGAGGAGATTGTGAGTCATGGCATTGACTTGGTAAGATAACCCTTCAAAACAAATTAATGCTTTATCTTTCCACCATCTATTGTCATTTCTGCTAGTGAATTTTGGTTCTGCTGAAGTTCTTGTCTTTTCATGGTGATGCAATAAGCATTTAGTGGACTGCTGTTTTTGTAAAAAATTTTAGCTCATGTTTTGATCACATTTCTAATTTCTAAGATCCATTCCACATGGGCTTTATCAGATAATTACTTTTGATCATTACGGAGTTTCGGGCCATTGTAATCACCGTGCTGTGCATTATGGGGTAAGGTTAGTTGAAGTCTGTTATCACATTTGATTAATATTTTTAAAACTGAAAGGAGTTTCCTCTTATATATTTACCTATATATGTTTGATATCTTATGACACTAAAATAAATGTTACAAAAAGTTAAGATTGATAACTACTCTTTACGTCAAGTGAATATATTCTTTTGCTGGTCATTTTTCTACCATCTATCATTTAAAGTTTCAAACCTTACATATTTACCACTTTCAGACAAACTTTAACCTCTAATGTCATCCCCTAAAAGGAATTGGGAGAGTTAAAAGTAGCTATTTTGAACATTGTTTCATTGGTAGAAATTGTGATTAAATTTTCCAATTTTTAGCAAGTTGGTTTAATAAAGATGTGGATGGTTTGTCTTCAATTGGCCATTTTGTTTTGATATTACCTTTGTCTTGAATTTACTACAAATGTATTGGACTTCTTTGGTACTTTTTTGTGCTAGCTGTTAAGACTTCAAGGAAATAAAATGAAAGGAGTGAAACTTCTTCTGACAAATTTTTTTTTAAAAAAGCTTAAACTCTTTTTAATTTTTAATTGTACTTCCGAAGGTGATAAAATGAAAGGAGTGAACCTTTAGTTTTGGCTGTGAGGTATTGTTGCTTAGCCTAGTGTATACCACTCAGCCCAAACTGAAGTCTTCTCATTGAAAAAGGTTTTCCACTTAGGTCTCCGCACAGCATTTAAAAGATTATTAATTGATGAGAATACTCCTGCAAATTCTTACAACTGTTGTGACTGCATAAAATAAGACAATGATGTAGTTGCCTTAAATGAATTCAGTTAGTTGCCTATTGTTGGTTCCCATTTTGGTGGCTATACCACTTCCTGGATGACAATTTTTGTGTATTATCTGTTTACTGTTGCTTGATAGAATATGGTCCAAGTCTCTTTAATGTTTGTTCATGTTGTAAGCAGGAAGCTCTTAGATGCATCTTCACAAAGGAATATTGAAGCCTGGGAACTTGTATGTTTTCTCTTCTTTAGATTTTTTCTTCTTTTATTTCAAATCGGTGGCTTTTAGTTAACTCTTCTAATTCTAGTGGTTGACAGGTTCACAAATATTAATACCATCTACAATCATTAAGTATTCTGAAATTCTGATCTGTTCTCAAATAACGAAACTTTATTTCAACTAAGTTCTTACATAATAATGTCATGTTGGTGATGACTTTTTATTTTTTTGCACTCTGTTACTCTAATTCTAGTTAAAGAAGTAGCATATACTAAGCATATATATTGTTCAACTAGTGATAAATTTTTCTTTTGTTGTCCTATTTATTGTTTCCAGGTCAGTACCAATATATTACGCAAGTATAGCGGACCATTGGATATATGGTTGTCTGATTTGTATCCCATGCATTGCTCACACGAAGTGTTGCATTGCTTGCTAAATGAGCAGCCCCGAAAGAGCTTCCTAGCGATGGCACAACATTCAAGCCAATGGGTTTGGTATGTTTTTACTTTTTATCAATTGAAAGTAGTTCGACCAGAAAAAATAAAATAATAAGTAGTTAGACCAAAAAAAAAAAAATTGAAAGTAGTTGGAAACCGTTGTTGTGAGATCTCAACCAATGTTCTCCCATTTTTGTGAATCTTATTGACTTTCATCAACTTAAAAAAAAAAATCAAAGTAATAAATTTCTGGCCATCCCTAAATTGGACATGTTTCTAGAGACAGCCCAATGAGCTATTCTTCCTTTTTAAAAGATTTGCTTTTGATATCTGCAGGTTCCGCAAACTTTTTGTAGCATTTTCCAGTTATACCTACGTGAACACGCTTAGAAAGATGAAGTAGCTTGTGGGATCAGCTGAGACATGTTTATCTTGTTCTTGTATATGCTGTTAGTGTCTCCTTTTGAGATGATTCAATAGAAAATTGAGTAGAGTCCCTACAATCATCAGCAAAATTTTCGCCGCATCTGGGACACCTTTTTGTGTGAATCTTTGAGTCAATAATACGAAAGCAATCTTATGGAATAGAGTGACTCTGTTTTGTTATTCCCTTTCGCTTTCTGTGAGAAATGATGCAGGGAAACCTCTGTAATGTTACATTTAAACAGTGAGTTTCAGTAATAAACCTCTGTCAAACCTTGCATTCTATTGTAGAAACAAACTGGTTGAGTCCATGTCATTAGTTACAAAATAGATAAAATAAGAAAACAGCTCAAGCCTTGTGGAAACCCAAATCATTTTTTTCTCTTTTGGATGTGTGTTTATTCTTTTCACATATTGTTTTCTGATAAAAAGTCTGCAGTCGTTCTTGGAAAAGTGAGATTCTACTACTCTTTTCTTTGGACTGAAGCATTCATGCTAAGGATCCTTTTTTCCCACTAAAATGAGTTCAAGCTTTTATTGAAAAACAAGTTCAAGCAGACAGAGCATGGAATTTGAAAGCCTGAGATTTTGATATTGATCTCTTGACACTGGCCATTGCGATGAGTTTGTATGTTATGGAAAAACCATGCAGCAGCACTTTTGACATTGGCCATTGCAATATTTTTGCACATGGCTTAAAGCGCAACTACTAGCAAGGGGTCTCTACTACTGTGTTGGGATGTGCCTATATTCAAGTTTAGCTTAAATCTGTGTAATATTGCATAAAGTTTCACTTCCTAGAGGCGTTGGAACTTGGAAGTGTAACTGATATATCTCTTCAATCTTTGGCATATACTCCAAAACATGCATCTTCTTTGAATGTTAAACATTCAAGGCTAAACACAAACACACAAATGGGCATCTAAATTACTCAGGCCCTGTAACAACCAAAAATTCTATGCATTGTTGAAGAGAGTGATAACTGGACTATAAAACAGCAATCAAGAAAAATAAGGCAGTTCCTAATGCATGCACGATATGTAAAATTTGTTGAGAGAAAAATGTGTTCCTTGTCTCCAAAGTTATGGTTCTTCTCCATCCACTGCAAATATATTGGCATAATTAAACTTAGGGACAGATAAAGAGAGTGCATTGCCTCTTTGAGTGAAGAAGAGAGGGGCTTTGTATAGAAACTGGAAGGTGGAGATAGATTCAATCTGACCTTAAGACTGTTTAGTTCTTTTGTTTTTTTGTTACATGTATATGTGTGAAAAATAAATATACTAACACAATCATATGGCCAGTTTATCATTTGAAAACATTAGGTAAATTATTAAACAAAGCAGGCTTAAAAGTGGACTTCAATGATCATTCTCTCTTTTCTCTTGTATTATTTGAGATAAAAATATCATGGCATCAACTGTTAATTGTGTTAAAATAATAGAAAATAATGATTAAATATCAAATATCAATTGTTTTTCAACAAATCAGCAAGACACTAATTTTTTTTAGTTTAGGTACTAACCTAGAGTAAGACATTTTTTATTAGGTCACAAATTTGTATGAAATGTGAATTTTTTTGACAAAGAGCGCTCGATGGTTTTTCATTATTTTTTTATATTATTATTTTGGTTTGTTTTAAAGTTATAATTATCGAACAATCACGGTTGTAAAAAATCAGTAAAAAAGTTGTGGTTGTTAGACATTTGCTTTCAAGTTTAAAAGAGTTTAATGTTTTTTATTTAGGCTTGGGGGCCTCGCAAACACTGAAAAAAGAACAAATCAATAAAAAAATTGTGATTATTAGACATTCACAATTGAATTTGTATAAAATAATAAAAAAAGGAAAAAATTTTCAAACATGACACCTACTTTGAGGTCAATCACACCAGTTTGAGTTTGTGCTAGTTTAGGACGTATTAATATGAGACGATCTGTCAACTCTGTTAAAATGAAAGATAATTTGGTCATTTTATATTTTAAAAACAAAAAATAATAAAAAAAACTATCAAAAAAAAATTTTTTACTACTACAAAAATCATTAAAAAGTTTAAAACTAAAAAAAAGTTAACATTTCAAAAAGATTAAAACTAAAAACCTACAAAAATAGAAAATTACATACAAATAAAAAAACAAATTACCCAAAGCCAAATTGGGCTGGGCTTGCTGTTGGGAGGGGAAGTGAGGAGAGTGGGTTTTGTGTTATGAGTTTCAGGTGGGTTTGTGAATTTTAGGTTTCGGGGGTTCTGGGAGTTCTGGGTTATGGGTTTTAGGTGGGATTTGTGGGGTTTGGTTTCGGTGGTGTTGGTGTTGGTGGCAGAAGGTGAGTGGAAAGGGGCGGAGAAAGAGAGTGAGGTAGAGAAAGAAGCGAGGGGGTGGGTTTCGGTGGGAAGCAGGGGGAGGGCCGGTGACGGGGATGAGAGGGGAGGGGGCGCCTGTGCCTGCTGGAGAGAAAGGGAGGGAGAAGAGAATGAAAGAGAGAGAGGGGTGAGGGGTGAGGGGAAGAAGAAGAAGAAGAAGAAGAAGAAAATGAAGAGAGGCTCGAGATGGGGCTGAAAAAGTGAGTTCGGGGTTGGGAAGAGCACCGAGGTTGGGTGGAGATGAGATCGAGAGAGGTAAAAGATGAGAGTTTTCACAAATCATAAAATTAGTTTTAAATATTTTGATTTATTTTTAGTAGTAACTATTTTGCTTTCTTTTTTTTTTTTAAATTTTTGTTAATAGGGTTGATGAAAATTTTAATAGAGTTGACAGATTGTCTCATATTAATACAAATTTTAAATATGTGTCCTAAACTAATACAAACTCAAATTGATGTCTTCAACTAAGATTGACAAAAAAATAAGTGTTCTATTTGAAAAAATTTTCAAATAAAAAAAGGTCTCCCGAATGCTTCATGAATAGTCACGAGTGCTCGGTAGAACTATATTTTTTAAATTTTATACTTAAATCAAAATTTAATATCTAAAATAAAATATCATAATTATTTTGATAATTAAAATAAAAAAACATAGCTAAAGGCTAAAGTCAATGGATGTAAAACAATTGTGTTAATTTTATTTAAAAAATAAAAATAAAAAACTAGTGTAAATAATCGTGGAGGAAGGCCGACGAAGTGCGAGAGCGGATATTTAAAAGGCGCCACTGAAAGACAGTCACACAGCAAAAGCCACCAAAATACAGAAGCACAAAAATGGCTGCTGCCTTAGCACCAGCTCCTTCTCTCCGCTTCAACCCCTACTCAACCACCCTCCGCTTCCTCTCCTTCTACCCCAAAACCCCAACCCAATCCAAACCTCCAATCTTCCCGCCATTTATTCCCCGCCCATTTTCCGTCCCTCGCCGGAGCTCCTTCTGCACCGTTATCGCCGGAGCTCTTCACTCCGGCGGCGCCGCAGAGAGGACCAAGCCGGAAATCGCCGAAAAGTGGAAGGCCGAAAGCGGCGGCAACAGCAGAATTGGGGAGTTCAGGAAGAAGCTCAAGGTCGCGGACATCAAGGGTGGGCCCGATGAAGGGCTGGGCCGGTTGGGCCAGACTTTGGTGGTTACCGGTTGGGTTCGGACTCTTCGGGTCCAAAGCAGCGTTACGTTCATTGAGGTAACTCTAACAAATAACAATAATTGTGTAAGTAATTCTTTTTCCTATGCTTTGGTTTTCGTTTAGTAATTTGAATATATTTTTTTGTTGAATTTCGTATTTAGGTTAATGATGGGTCCTGTCTCTCAAACATGCAATGTGTGATGGGTTCAGATGTTGATGGCTATGATCAGGTACTTTTACCAGTCAATGTGTATTAGAATTGGCGTAGGCTTCAAGAAAGGAGCAAGCATTCTTGGGCTTGCTTATGGAATGTGTCTATATTTGGTTTGCATGAGTTCTATCTATAATAATATGGGTTTGTTCTGTTCATTCTTTTGTGTTAGAGCAAGAGGAATTTTCCTGATAATTAAAATGGAATTTGAGGCATATCATTGTGTCTTTACTTCAAGCTGTGGAGCTTATTGATAGGTAGAATCTGGCTCAATTACAACTGGTGCATCGATATGGGTGCAAGGGATTTTAGCTACCAGCCAAGGATCAAAGCAAAAAGTGGAATTGAAGGTCAAGAAAATTGTTGTGGTTAGTATTTCTTGTCATCTATGTCTAGCTTGTCAGCTATTTTGATGGAATGTGATGAGAGTTTATCATTTCTTCAGTCCTGTTTGCCCCTTCTCATTGTTTGCCAGTTGTACCAATGTTGCGTTGTTTAGGACCATGCAATCACTTAAAATGGAATCTTTTACTACATTGATATGTCCACAATGATTTAGGGTTTAGTTCTCATTGTGCATGCACTGCCTGGGGGGCCCAGGTGGGGTTCGTGCCTTATAAAAAGTCTGTATTTTTGGGGGAAAAAAGGTCAGGGTTTTGACTCACACAACTACAGGTGAAGGGTTTTGCCTCAAGCCTCCTACTATAAATAAAAAGCATGATATATCTCTAATTAAGGACTACTGTTCCATGTATTGGGACCATGCCTGAACTTAGTAGATTCTTTTTTGAAGGATAAGCATCAAGATGTAAGCCTGAGTCCTGAATTCTTGTTGTTATCATTGTTAGTACAGTCCCACAACCCTTGGGAACTGTTGGGATGTTCTGTGTGTTGTATAAACACATGGACACCCTTTATTTGGAAGTCAATTTTTAAGGATGAGTTCCACCCATAGGTTTATCATTGTTTCAATGCATCTGTATAGTAGGGATGAGTTAGGTTCATGTCTCCTGCCCTGCGTGGAGGGGGAGGGTTGAGTGGCTCTAGATATGGTGTTCAGGGGGAGTGTTAGCATAGTCCCACATCGTCTGGTACTTTTGGGATGTGTTCATGTAGGTATGTCTTACTCTCAGGTCTCTTAATGAGTAATTTATAACGAAGAGAACTTTGAATTATAATTACAAGCAGTGATGAGGTGTCTCTCTGAAAAAATGACCTGGATAACTGGGAATAGAAGAAGTAGGTTTGCTCCCTTTCGATGTGCAGATACAGATCTGCATTTCATCATGTATTTCAAGCTGCTAGTTTTCCAACAAAATAATTGGAATAATTTTGTATGTGTTCTTCACCTTGTAGGTTGGAAAAAGTGATCCTTCCTATCCCATCCAAAAGAAAAGGGTGAGCAGAGAATTTTTGAGAACAAAAGCTCATCTTCGGCCAAGAACAAATACTTTTAGTGCGGTAGAGTTCTGTTTCTTGGTTGCTACTGATTTTCTGTAATTACATAATTCGTTAGCTCCATTTTTCTTTCTTTTAGTTTTTATGTCAATCATTTTATTTTATCTTAATTAAATTCACTTCTCATTTTCAGCATATGCTTGCATTGATCTTTCTAGAAAGTTCTCTTTATATGTTGTTGATTGTGTTTGAATCGGCCTTCCTTTTACATCTTTCTTATTTTTTACTTTTATATATCACCTATGATGCATGAATCTTATTTGAGCGATTCAGATGTCGTGGTTCAGAATGTGGAAGCATGTCTAAGGGATGAGAATTGTAAAATGGATCCTTTTTAATATTTTGGGAGGTGGGGGGGGGGGGGGNAAATGGCTTTCGGTTAGCCAGACTAGAATTTCACTTGAACCTATAAATATTGCGGAGCCAATAAATATGCATTAATAACAATTCTGATAGCTAATTTTCAGTTCAAAGTGAGTGGTTGTGCTGAAACTGACCTTTGATGGGTGACTAAGATGCCTCCATATAATTTGGTTTAGCTTGTATAGAAGCTCCAGTTTAAGTGACCTAGATCGTCCTATACCATGCAACATTTTTGTCGAAATCCAACTTGATATTTCTGTAGATTTTTTTTTTTTTTTTACATGAATTATCTTGACCTGCCTTTTATCTTTCAATTGTTGTTCCAATGCGTTCATCAGTTTAAGACAGAGTCTTACCTAATTGAGTATGACAAAATTTTAGCATGGCAATCAATTTCATGTGCATCTTTCGGGTATTTTCTCTTTGGAGCTACAATGTGTTATTTGATTATCTTTTATTTTTCTACCGTGTGATCTGATTTTAGGTTGCAAGAGTGAGAAATGCTTTGGCATATGCTACTCACAAGTTTTTCCAAGAAAATGGATTTGTTTGGGTCTCAAGTCCCATTATTACTGCTTCCGATTGTGAAGGAGCAGGTGAACAATTCTGTGTGACTACTTTGGTGAGCACTGTCAAATATCTTATTTCATTATTTTTTTTTTTCTCTTCAAAGCATAGCTGTTTCTGAGCTGCTGAAATCATATATTAGTTTGTAGCATGTGTATTAGTATGCTATTTGTAGTAGTTATCTTATGTTTTTTCACTCCTTTTTTGTCTTATATGCCATTCATACAAACTTTTTATATATATATATATATAATATGTTTTTCAAGGGGACAATATTGTATTTTAAGCTGAATTGATTTGCTTGCTTGATTGTTTCCTTGTTTTCTAATGCTTCCTTGGAGACGTATGACTAAGATACATAGGCAGTCAGCATTTTGAAGATAATGCATTGTGTATGGTGTCATGTCATATTATACTAGAGGCCATTTAGAATGATTTGTAGTGCATGAGTCTTATAACACTGCCATTGCATTTAAATATTCTGCATGTTGCTCAATGCTTTTGTAAACTCTAATATTTGTTCAATGAACAGATTCCAAGCTCCGGAGAAGCCTCTGTTTCTCATGTGGATGGCATTCCAAAAATGAAGGATGGCCTTGTTGATTGGTCACAAGTGAGTTGGACTTGTTTCCAAATTTTTTCTAAGTTATAACAAAGCAAGTGCAACAACACACCAAGTGTATTATTGCATTATTATCACCATTCCCTTGTCCATTCTGCCATAGAAAAGTAAACAAGAAAAGAAAAGTACCTTCGAGATATATATCCTTGAATCTTTTATTTATAAAAATTATGGAGTGATGGTTTGCATTCTGAATTTCTAGTTTAAAACAGAGGTATTTCCCCTTTGTCCCTTATTTGGAGTTCATCTGATATATTGAATCTAATTAAATAAATAAGAGTATGACATTATTGTGATGAATATGGCATCATTTGGCTTCATCTGGTTCTATCAAGTTATATGGCACTGATGTACCACTAAGTTGTTATATGTATCCAAGATTGAATTCCTTGTAAAATTTAGCATCTCGAGGAAGCCTAAATTATTTTTGCCCAGGAGTATTAATCAGGAAACAGGATATGGACAAATTGAGACTTAAACCAGTAAATGACGCATGGGTAGTTTAACATGCAGACTATACAGCATTTGAATTTTTGCAATTTGGGATGGAGAGGTTTTGACATCACAATTAAGAAAGAGGTTGTATGCCAAAAGTTTGGCTTTTATGTTTATGATGGAATTCATCTTAAATATCTTATGCTACGACTGGATATTCTGCAGGGATATATTATGTCCTATAATAAACTATCATAACAGGAATTTTTCTGTTAGAAAATTTCCTTATCTCTGTTGCTTCCATTTCTAAGATTGGACTTGATATTATTTGGAAAGACCAATGCCACTGGGGGTTCTCTAGTTAATTGCAATTGATGTGACTTCCATTTCTGAGTTTTTATGTAATTGTTGATGTCAGGATTTTTTTGGGAAACCAGCATTCTTGACTGTCTCTGGCCAACTCAATGCTGAAACCTATGCTACTGCTCTTTCTGATGTATGTTTTCTTTATCCTTATTCTAGTACCAAGTGGAATTGCAATTAAAGCAAATATTTTCAAGATAAAATGATGCATTGTTTTTCTAGGTGTATACATTTGGTCCCACATTTCGGGCTGAAAATTCCAACACATCAAGGCACCTGGCTGAATTTTGGGTAAGTTTTAGTTTTTTTTTTTTCTTACATGTTATTTTAGCTCTTTCAGGGTTTTTTTTTTTTTTTTTTTTACATGTTTTTTTAGCTTTTTCAGGGTTTTTTTTTTTTTTTTTTGTAACCTTTTCCCCTTTTCTGCCTTGGTTAAGATGATTGAACCGGAACTTGCATTTGCTGATCTGAACGATGACATGGCCTGTGCAACTGCCTATCTCCAGTATGTAGTATGTTACCTTTCAAAACTATTTTCATCAACACTATTATCAGACTATTATTGCAAACTCATCAGCAAGCATGCTAAAATTGTCAAGTGACATTGTTATTTTTGTATTTTAGAGTAACATATACTTCCATGCTTGAAGGTGAGATATATCCTCGAAAATTGCAAGGAAGACATGGAATTTTTCAATAGCTGGATTGAGAAAGGAATCATTGACCGATTGAGTGTATGAGCTCTTGGTGTAACTTGTCCTTAATCCTTTATCTTATGAATTAAATCCTCTTCAAATATTTTGTTTTTTGAATTGGTCATTTATGTGCTGATTTAGCTCAATGCCTCGCTTTCCAAAATTCAAATAATTATTGTTTTCTCTGATTCTCTCTCTCTCTCTCTCTGGGTCCAATCAACAGAATGTGGTCGAGAAAGACTTCGTGGAGTTGACTTATACTGATGCAGTTGAACTTCTTCTCAGAGCAAAAAAGAAATTTGAATTCCCTGTATGACCAACCACTTAGAGCTTTTAATAAATTTTGTTGCTAATTAAATGTACTGTGTTTTTTTAGAAGTTTCTTTTTGATGCTCTTGTCATGATATTAAAATGATCTCTAGAATTTGTGGCAAAAAAAAAAAAAAATGATCTCTAGAATTTTTTTTTTTTTGAAGATAAAAACAATCTTTGGAATCTGAACCGATTGAAAAGCCATAATCTTCCGTTCTTTCCCATCCTTATCAACTCAACTTATGTTCTAGTGTGTCTATTGTAGGGATAGTCTTCAGTATTTATTTATTTATTTTTTTCTGTGGACCTAATTCTGTAAAACAATGCGACCTGACCTCATTGTAACCATTGCTCCTTTCTTTGAGGCTCTGGGGAGGATTTGATTAATATTTAAATTTTTCCATACCCAAAAATGGCTCTCTACTATTTGGATCAGATACTAGTGGCATTAATTTTGTCAATATGTGTAGTACTGGATTGCCAGTTTCTGATCTTTTGAAAATACACAGCTTTAGACATGTAAATGGTAACTCAGGCTGATGTTCATGGTATATAACGGATGATACCTCTTTAAGCATACTTTGATATTAGAAAAGAAGCTTAGTTGATTAAGTTCAACGAGTCAGAAGATACCCATTAATAGTTTTTAGCATTTTCAATTTGTAAAACATGTTGTGACACAGAATTCATATAATGTCCTTTGGTTACAAAAATACTGTTTCTTTTCATCATCATATACTGGTGCATCTGTGGCAATATTATTATTCTTTCTCATTATGTGGCAATCAGAAGTCTTTACATTTTGCATTCTGAACTCTTATTTGTTTCTAGGTCAAGTGGGGGTGTGATTTGCAGAGTGAGCATGAACGGTATTTAACTGAAGAGGCATTTAGCGGATGCCCTGTAATTGTCAGAGACTACCCGAAGGCATGAACCCCTATTTTCTATCTTTTCCTATTTTATGGAATAAGCATAGAAGGGGAAACTAATTTTGACATTTAATTCCACTTTTGGAACTACTGTTCTGAAGCTATTCAAGACATTTATTTCAGGAGATCAAAGCATTTTATATGCGGCAAAATGATGATGGGAAGACTGTTGCAGCCATGGATATGTTGGTTCCCCGGGTAATTTTTGGATATGTTTTTTCATTTCTATGGTTGTCGCCTGTAAATAGCTATTAACAGAGTTTTATTTCTGTCTAAAATTTATTCTAGTGGGTAAAAGAGAAAGAAAAACACACAAGAACACCAAAGATTTGTTATCAAGGATCGGCTAACTTTGCTTACGTCCCCGTGTGATCTTTAGAGAATCACAGCTGCACTATGAACATTAGAAATAGATTACAAGAGCTTATTGAAACCCTAAAACTAACCCTCTACCCGCAGCTCCTTCTCCCTCTCTATCACTCTTGTGTTTCTGCCTTTCTTCAGAACTTATGAAGACTTGAGAAACTCCTCTCTTCTAAATTTTTTAGACCTGCCAAGCCCTATTTATAGACTATAGGGTTTAGCTTACATTCCTTGACTTATTAGGATAGCCTAAATCTTTTAGAATAGGGAAAGGAACTTTCTTCCCTAAATCTAACCTTAAATCACTAGGAATACAAGAGAACTATTTCCTAAAGCTACTAGGAAATACTTGTGCACACTTTTCTCTAGTTTCCTAAACTGATTAGGAATCCTAAAACCAACTAGGACTTCAACGAGCCAAACACAACAAGTCAAACGACAGTGATAACAGAGGGAGAATGTTCTAGAGCCCCAAGTTTTGCGGTCCAGCAATCAATCATGTTGAATTTGGTGATAGTTAGATCCGTCATATGGCCCATGTGGTTCCATGGCAATATTTAACATTTTAGTGCATGTCCTTGTATATATAAAATCTGAAAGGTTGTGAATAAGCTATATACATGAGTCTCATGTCTATTGTTTCTGTTGTATAGTTTTATGTTTGCTAATATATTGTGATGTTCTTTTGTCAGGTTGGCGAGCTTATTGGCGGAAGCCAGAGAGAAGAGAGGCTTGAATATCTAGAAGGTCGGTTAGATGAACTAAAGCTGAACAAGGAAAGCTACTGGTGGTATCTTGATTTGCGCCGGTACGGTTCAGGTGAGGGATTCTATTTTTGAAGTTTAAAAATTTGTTGGAGAGTTCTGATGTGAAAAGTTTACAATTGGAAGTTTTTTTTTTTTTTTTTTTTCTTTTAGGTGGAACCTAACAAAGTTGCAAAAAATTGTCTTTTTTCTCAATGCCTAAATATTGTTGATGTTATTTAGTTATCAAGCTTCTACACTCTGCATAGATAAATTGCCTGATATTTAAATCTCCATTCTTGTTGTTTATCCAGTTCCTCATGCGGGCTTCGGTTTAGGTTTTGAAAGGCTTGTACAATTTGCAACTGGAATAGATAATATCAGAGATGTGATCCCTTTTCCCCGGACACCTGGTTCAGCAGAATTTTGATAAGTATATTGCTTACATTCTTTGATCGCAGAACAGTTTTTTTCCCTTTTGTTTTACTGTTTTCTCAACTTATTTTGTGTAACAAAATTTAATCCTCAAAGTGGCTTCCATTCTTTTAGGCCTGAAGGTCAATATCTCATGTAAGAACTGAAATATTTATGAAGATATTAGATGTTGTCTTATATATTGTTTGTCCTAGTGAAGTTCTACACACATTACTTGGCTGACAATATCTAGCTTTTTTGAAAATCTTTTCTTTTTAACAAACTACACTCAGGTTCAGTCCAAGAAAACCAAAAAACCTTCCCCCTCAAATCTTCCCTTCAATTATCTATGTCATGGGTTGTTCAGTTCTCAATCTCAAAGGGGAAAAAAAACTTAAAAGGATAAAATTCCAGATAAGAATAGCAGTTTTCACAGTAGTGATTTTAGTTAACTTTTGAGCCTTTTAATACGAGATGTTAATATTATTCTGTATAACGGTACTATAATAGATATATTGACACGTAATATAATCAGTTTATATGTTATAATATTATTAATATAAATAATTTAATAATATTCTTATATTTTAAATTAATTATACCACATATCAGTATATCATTTATATTTTATTTTATAATTTTTCCTTTAATACGAGGAGAGATAAAAAGTGAGAGTCCTCTGCAATAGACGAAAGAAATTTGTTTATCTAGATAATAATGGAAACTTGTTTCAAATTTATTTAACATTTCTAGCAAAAATTCAGCCTCCGCTTTAAATGCTTAATTCAATTTCGTTGACATTAGAAAAGCAATCAATATCCGAAGAACAAACAGGACATCTTATTTTTCCCTCAATTCAATACACTATCTTTTTCCTTGAGAAGATCGGTGGAGGTTCCTTTTTATCCACCTCAAGGAATATTTTCTGTTTTTAAACAAATGAACAAATGATCTGTACAATGGTGCCCATGCAGGCCTTTTAGTTAAAGAAAAAAAAAGAACCCAGCTCCCAAGCCTTAAATGGTGGCAACTCTCAGGGCATTCAAATAAAATATTGGCTCAGGATTAAGGAATTGCGCCAATTACATTTCAGCATACATGTTAGGGTGGGCGTGTAGGAATTTTAAGAAAGAAAATAATTGTTCTATGAACTTACTGCCGGCACATACCACCATTTTGACTTTTTGAGAGATGCAGGAGCAGGAACATCACAAGTATTGTATTGATCACTAGGAGCAAAACTTGATATTTACATCTTCATTACTTGGGCTCAAAGTTCCACTTCATGAAGATCATCACCAACACTGCCTCCATTCATTGGCACACGCATTAGAGAAGGCTCACTAGGCCTAAACAAAGCTGGGGACATGCCTAATGCCTCCCCTAGAGGTTTTATTTCACCCGGTTGAGATGGAGGGCTAAATATACCATTGGAGCTTCCACCCCAAGAGGCTGTTCTACGGGAGTGAGGTGGCTGAGAGGGAACAGATCCATTGGCATTTGAGGCAACTCCCATGCCTTGGATATTACTCATGCTTGGGTACCTCTGCATGGACGTTGATGATGAAGGTGGAGGCGTATGGAATGAATCATTCTTAGCAGATGTCGAAGGATTTTCATTAGTTGTAACATTTTCTTGCACACTTTCAACAATAGCCTCCATTGTCTGTTCACCTGATGATGCTAGGCTGGGGATGAAAAACTTTGCATTGGCTGCAACAGCAGGCTTAACAGGTGGAATAGAAGGTGACTGGAACAAGTTTGCAGGCATTCCACCACTTTGGTTGAAAGTGTCAACATATCTGCCAAAATCCCATAAACAATTGTCAAGTCAAAATCATTCCTGTCATTTGCTTACTGGAAATTTTTGGGAAACGGCATAAGCTTTCAAGAATAATTCTTTCCTTTTTAAAGAAATTAGGTAATTTATCTAAAAGCATTGACTTGTTCTGCAAAGAGTTTCGCATACTAAAACCTTGAAACAACTTTGGGTGGAACAATTTAAAATGAGGGATTATGATTTGAACCTTTAGTGTAAATTGCTCAATTGGACTTCAAAAATGTAATCTCTTAGGTTCAAAGAATCCACATATAAACTTTGCTTATTTATGAAAAGGGGGGATTTCAAATGCTGAAGAAAAAAGTTTTATTTCAATTTTATGAACATAAGAAATTAATAATGCTAAGTCCACAAACTCAAATGAACCCTAAATTAACAAGATGAAAATCAGGTATTCTTTCAATGCATTCAAAGACCAAGCTTGACAGCCACCGAAAGTTTTAGTAAAAAGTGAAAAACTGTCTGTGTTTTAGTGTGGTCAGAATAACGCCCAAGTTGATTTTACCAGTAGGATTGCCAGTTGGATGATCTGGTTCTCCAATTCCGTACAGAAACCCCTGCTGGAGAGGAAGTCTGCTTTTAAAACAAAGTTTGACAGTTTGATTCAAACAATATTATGCCACCAACAATTTAAGGGCTTAAGGGCTGGGCAGTTTCATTCAAATATTCAAGTTCTCTGAAGCAACCCTTTGCTACAAGAACAGAAAGGACTTGTAGTAATTCTACCAAGGACATCACTAAGATGACCTCCACTTAGAGAGAGAGAGAGAGAGAGAGAGAGAGAGAGAGAGAGAGAGAGTTTGTTGTACCTGGATCGAACACCTATCCGTCCACGAGCTGAGAATTGATTTGAGCTGGGTGGGATAGGTGGGGTCCCTGAAGTTGGTAATGAAGAAGTTGAAGTTTGTGAATCTGGGCTTCCATTAGTGGGAGACCCTTCTTTCTTCAAAACAGATCTCAAGTTGTAATCAGACACACCATTCTGGAACGGTGTAGTTGTCGGCGGAGGAGGCAAGGCAGCTTCTTCAGCTGGGGGTAAAGCACCTTCCTCGACCCATCTCTTAAGTTTTTCGTCATAGTAGAACTTATTTGTTTCTCCCAACTTAGCCTTTAGTAGCAAATGCATAAGAAAATTCATTATAGAAGGTTTACCAGAAAAAATAATTTCCATTGTTCTTTCTCAGAAAAAGAAGGGGGAAAAAGAAAAACCTAATATATAAAAGTACTTCAAAAACTACCTGTTTGCCTGGGCGAGGTCTTAAGACTAGACCAACAGTCTTTTGCAACAACTGTGACCCGAAACCAAAACGAGCAAAGCGAGAAGTCCCTCCTGAGGCTTTTCCTTGTGCATCAGATGAGTCCTTTGATGAATCAACCTGTTACCATGAGTTAGATGCCACATGGATTGTATAATCAAGCACACCGAAACCAAAGAGGTGATCAACGGCAAATATAGGGTGTTGTATTATGTTGAGTATTTGTATGTGTGCAGATGTGAATTTCAAAATCTACCCATTCGGAGAGCATTACACACCTGTCTTGGAGTTCTACCAAAGTCTGGTTCTGAAACACTTCTGTTATGCATTGTCTTTCTATTGCCATCAGCTGCCCACTCACTTATGGGTTCCATTGAAGCAGAAGGTATTAATGACGACATGGCCATTGTTGATTGACTAGCAGATACTCTATGGACCATTGGCTGTTGGTAATGTTCATTACCTTGAGAACTTCCATGGGATGTGGATGGTGCAGGTGGCGGTAGGCCCCCAACAACACGATGTGCAGTACTATCCAAAAGGTTGAGCAATTTACCTACAAACTTTGTAGAAACCAAATTTACAGAGTATCCACCCTGCAAATTGAATGTGCATTAAGAGGGATTAGTCATAATAGCTCAAAGATGGTGAACATACAAACGATAGGACAAAAACGTACCTGCTGATGGGTTCTAATCCTCTCCTCAAGGGATAATACTAGCTGCTTCCATGTTTCCACTTCAGGTGCTCTACCAGTTTTCAAAGACTTTAGTATTGTTTGACAGTACCTGAATTGAATGCACCTTGTTATGAAAACCAAATGTGAAAGAAAACATCAAATAGGAAAGAAAAAAACACACACATACTTACTTCAGCGAATCAGAAACTCTTCCAACTTCAGCAAGCATGTATGCATATATGAGCTTATACGGCTGAAATGGTAGAAGGATAAACTGAGAGTTTCCAAGCACCTTTGAATATTCATATAATTCAGTCCTCTGTCCAACCAACATAAGGGCAAATTGAGTATAAGCTCCACAGAGAAATACACAAGGTAATTAATAAGAGACTCTTATCAAGTAATTATTATGTCTCATTGCATATGAACAAACAAATAAGAATCACTTACAACAGGAGAAAATTTATATTGAAGATATGAGAGAAATTTTTGGGTAGAGATAATAGTTTACTTAGTGAAAATGTCTGAATACTGTAATCATTAGAGGAAAATACGATTCATATGCAGGACTACCAGGTGACATCACAACTTAGTAAAAATGTCAGAATACTGCGATTATCAAAGAAAAATAGGGTCGATATATAATAATACCAGTTGACATGGCAGTTCACTGTTACATTTCAAGTCAGATGATCTAACCATGTCTCCTATGATGGGTTTTACATTACTAGCAATAATCCCATGCTTTGTGTCAGGCGCATATCAACTCTTATTTTATCTTTTCTCACTTTATTGTCTTTTTTTTTTTTTTTTCTGGATAAGAAAAAGGATGTTATGAAGTCATTATTTGTAGCTCATTGGGTATACATTAAAAGAAATAAAGATCAAACGGAGAAAGGAAGATAAATGAACAGGCTATGGTGAAAAGTATATAATGCATCCCACTCTATACAAAAACATCCAAAAAAATTCAATTATGATTTAGGAGAAGGGAAAAGAGAGACACAAATGAGACTAGATGCTACTGATCTACAGTGTCCAAGTCCTGGTTTATGTTAAGTGTAATCATACTGTGAAGTTACAGAAAGCATCAACTTTTGACCTTGTAATCTCTGATAAAGTTAACCATCTTACAGTTACTTGGAGTCCAGAACTACTAGCATTGTTGCATTAAAAGCATGCATTCTGCAAGGTACAACCGCGGCATCCAGAAAAGAGACTTGCACTAGAAGAAATTTCAGAAAAATAATGAAAGAGACAATGCATAGAAGATAACAGCATTCTGAAAGCACCTGAATGGCCTCTGGACTAGCATAAGTTCGGGGCAATTTCCAGTGATCTGCTCCAATTAGACACAGTCTTGCACTATCTGAGTAAGACTCAAAATTTGCTTCTGCAACTAAATAGCAGATGTGTGCTGCAGTAATCTGACACATAGCTCATGTCAGATAAAGGAATGAAAAGTTTGATAGATGTAAAGCAAACTAGTTACATGTTACGATATCATACCTCACTTCTATCCTTCCATAAGCAATCTCCAAGATGGATAATCACCAATTCATCATCTTTCGTTCTGTTTGCAGTTATCATAGCCAAATTCTCCTCCCAATCATCAAGCATTTTATTTGCACCAAACTGTAGTTACATAAGGAAAACAAAAGCCTTTTTAATGCAAAGGTATTGCTAAAGAATTTGGTACACTTTTTTATTTTTATTTTTCAAAAGAACTGGAAAAAAGAAAAAAAAAAAAAAAAAAAAAAAAAAAAAAAAAAAAAAAAAAGGCAAATCTGCTAAAAATATCTCACCTGTCCAAGCTGTTGAGGCGTATTAACAGCACCTGGAAAACTCATTTCAGATGGAGTGTCAGCAGAAAACACTTCAGCAGGTTGCCCCGCAATTAGCAGGCATAAAGTCCGCAAAGGTGATCCTGCAACCAGCTGGTGAAGTGCCATTTGCTTCACAGTATCAACATAGAACTGAATTGGTCCAAAGCCACCATCCCCACCAGAGGAAGAAAGAGGGAAAAAAAACAAAAAAGGTGAGATGACTTCATGCTTCAGTATAAACTGACAATGTACCTCAAAAAAGCAAGCATCTGATTTAAGTTGCCATATATAATGTGAAATGATCAACTAACCTGTTCGCCAAGCTGTGAAGCAAGAACAAGCGCAGGTCCCCACAACTGACCTCCTTGTGCACATTGTAAAGCCTCTTTCTTTCTACCAGAAACCAAAAGATTTTGTACCTCAGAAGCAGTTGCCTAGAACATACAGTCAAACCTATTACAAAATGAAATTTTGACAATGAAGAGAAAAGAGATGGGTATCGGAATGATTTGTTCCATACCCGCATTTGTCCTTCTGAAGGCAAATTCTGCAAGCAGTGGCTAACAGCACTGTACTCACCAAATTGTAAACTATTGGTCTTTGCAGATGCAAAAAGTTTGGCAACTGCTGATTCTGGAGTATCATTTTCCTATAGAGAAGAGAAGCCCAAAAGTATACCAAATACATATTAGTGATATTTGTATGGCTCTTAAAGAATAATATAGCTATAAAGAAAAATTTGGAAACCATTATGGGAAGATATGTCCTTATGAGAAGGGGAGAGAGAGAGACTCAATGCAGGACAATTTGAAAGAACAAGAATTCAACTTCAGACAAGTTTCAACAGTTACAGCTACAAAACAGTACCATTATTTCTCCAATACTTACAGAAGAACATAAATTCTTAAAGCAATCACTTTAAATAAGTTCATTGAACCTCCAACTGTATGCTCGATATAGCTTAGGTAACCACAGGAATACGAAATCGCTATTTTTCTGTCACATCTTTCCTAATAACTTAAAGCATCAAGAATAAGAATGTAACATCTCATAGAATTCCTTGTTACTGTGGCCTCAGAGCGTCAAATTTTGCATCTGAGTCACGCAGTTACGCCATAATAATTAAGGCAGCTTGACGAAAGGGGTATTGGAAAGCATTTATCTCATATAACTTTTGCTTTAGGCTTATAGAGAGTCCACTATCACAATAATACAGCGGATCATGGCATGACAACCTTACCTAGTTACATCCTATATAGACATCATACAGTTATCAGTAGAAGTACGTAAACAGAAAATTGCAGTCTTAAATGTACGGAAACAACAAGAGTAATAAAAGTGGCTCACATTAGAAACAAGATCAAAGGACAGGAATGTGATTTACCCTCAATACAGTGTCGGTACCAAAAGGAGATCGAAGTTTTCCATAATGTTGACAACCTATCTTTAGCAAAGAAAGAAGCAACCTCAATATTTTGCCTTTCCTATAATCCAAGTTGGGTGATTCACAGTTAGCAATCCTCTCATCAATCCATCTGTTCAACTCTTTACTTCCAACATTCCCTCCAACCAAGGGACCTGGAAAGGACTGTTGGCACAAAGCGTGAAAATAATCACAACTACTCTTTCCAAAACTTGAAGCACCAGTCTTTTCCGTGAAAACTTCCATCAGGTTCAGAACAGAAATTGAGCCTCCTACGGAATCCTTCACACAATAATAAAACATGAAAAATTAGGCCTTTCACGACATCAATGTAAACAAACAGTTGAATGCTCCATTTGGCCACAACTCTGAGATAATGTAAGAAAAGATTTTGGGACCAACCAAATTGTATTTAAAAAAAAAAATCCAGTCAGTAAATCTTAATACAGTAATATCAATCGATAAAAACAATTATTTCTAGCTTTTATTTTTATTCCAACTAGTGCAAGATATAACAACCTTAAAAGATTTGGCCCTGTATTTCCTTCCCTCAGCCTTTTGTCAACCAAATGGAGCCTTAAATAATCTTAAAGAGAAAAGGTTTCAAGGCATCACCTGGCTTCCATATGACGAGTTACTAAGACTACTATTGTCCTTCATTACAATGAGTTTTCCGCCAAATCCAAAAGTTACTAGGGCATGTGGAGGACGCCCAGCAGATGATCTTCCTACACTAGGAGCATATGAAAACTGATTGCCACTCTGAATAGATTGTTGTGAATAATTTACAGGTTTTTGACTGCCGTAGTAATCATCTGAAAATTGTGTTTGTTCATTCAGCTTTGCATTTCCTTGATTAAACTGCTGGTTAAAGTTTCCACCTGGGATGAAGCTTTGGAACCCAACAGTCCCATTAGCCTCACCACAACCTTGGCTTGCTTTGTTGTACAAAGGAACTGCTCCGAAAGAATTTACCAACTTCTGCTGATCCTTGTTGCCTGTTGTTGAACCAAATGAATTACTCAATTGCTGGTTTCCACCATAACTTGAAATAGCCTCAGTTTTAGCAGTGTTAGCTGCAGCTTCAGCTTGCCACATATTTGAACCCTGCTGATTGTAATTACCATAAGACCCACCCCAGCTTCCATCTTGACCTTGGCTACCAACCCCTTGTGACCCATAATTGCCAGCATGCCCATACTCACTATATAAACTACTATCATTCTGGACATGCGCAGTCGATTGCAAAGACGAATTATACGCCTCCAATGACCGCCATTCTTGGGCAATTGTGTCGTAATACCAACCAGGGTATTCGGGATTGAAAACCATATGTTCCCGGTACCCATTAGCCGTCCCATGTGAGAACTGATCCCAGTTAGACAAACTACCAGTAGTGCTAGTTTCAGTCACAATTCCTGCAACAGACTGTGCTGTTTGCTGCAAATAAGAAACCTCCGTTGTATTATTATCAGAGACAGCGGCCCAATCACCAGCAGCAGAGGCCGATTCAGTGCCAAAGCTCCCATGAGCACTGGCAGCCCCATCAAAAGTGTCCACTTGATACCATTGTCCGGTGTTAGAGTCATACTTCCAACCTGGATAGAGACTTTCCCAATACTCTGTACTATTTAGATCCGGCTGCTGCTCATTTCTACTTTCCTCCACAGCTGCTCCATAAGCTTGATGAGTCTGACTAGACTCTTGATATTGCTCGGTATAAACCGAATTGTTCAAACCCTCGGCTGTATGATGATCTTCATTACTGGGTATAGTTGTCGATTCAGTACTCAAATTTTCGTCCACTTTGGTAGGAAAATCCCCAGACTGATCTCCCAATTCATTGAAAAAATCCGAATACGATCCAAACCCATGACTCCCATTTTCTGCAGAATCAGCATAAAACGCACCCCACCCGACCTCCTTAACACCTGAGGCCCCGGAATCATTGCTCTTGCTCCCGGTCGAATCCGAAACCAATTGGGATCCCGACCCATCATTGCTGGACTCAATTACTCCATCAAAACTAACCGAATTCGAATTCTTCGGCTCATTTACGCTATCAAACCCGAATGGTTCGATTGAATTCGACTCTTCCGAAACCATATCGACATGACCCATTTCGTCTTTCTTTTCAGCTTTCTTCTCAGCACCCGAAGAATCCTCAGATGCAGCTACAGAATCACCAATACTCAGATTGGCGAAGGCCTTTACGTCATCGGAATCGCTTCTTTCGTTGGTTTTGGGGCCCGATTCGGCGGGCCCCAGGTCTTCTTCAACCAATTTATCAAAGAAATCCTCGTCGGTCTGATCCTCCACCTGAAATGGAGGAGGATTCGAAGCCATCGACCAAATCCGCGACGCAATTCACCGCTTCAAATCCTTCTAAAACTACACACACCTCCCCCAAAAGCCAAAAGCCTTGAAATTGGAGCTCCAATACAACGAAGAGCCGAAAAGCCCGAGATCCAGAGACAAACATGCACAAACCCACCTCCAAATCACCAATCCCAAAACACACAGACAATACAACCCCGAAACGAACGAGATCTAGGGTTTCTGAGCTCCCCTGCAAATTCTAGAACTGCAAATCAAGCAAAACCGATATCGCAGATTTGCATTTTTTTGGCTTGAATTCAACGCATTGCGTTCGAAAGAGAAATACCATAAATTCAATTTAAAAAAAAAAAAAACAAAATAACATACAGATCGATGGAATTTCACAATTAAAATCCAAGAGAGAAAGAGAAAGAGAGAGAAAATGTTTGTGTTTGAGAGAGAGTCTGAGAGTAGAGGAAAGCCCTCGATTTCGCACCTCCCACCCACCAAAAGGTTCGCTATTATAATTTTAGTTTATTTATTTTGATTTTAAATTTTTTTACTTTTCTGTCTTTTTGTTTATAATTATTTTCCTAATTTTCCAATTTTACCCGCCATATGTAACATGCAGTTAATAAAATAACGGTGAAGTATGTCTGATTAAATGAGAAAAACGACTGGTTTTGGAATACGAGATCATGGCCTTGCCTACGTTTTCAGCTGGAAATAGCATTCTACTACTTCCTACGTGGTAGCATAGTGGGAACATAGCCACGTGTTTCCGCAAATAGGAATTTTTTTTTTTTTTTTTAATAACAAAATTTGAGGGTTTTTTTTGCCCTTTTCTTTGAGGAGGTCATATGACTTATATCTAATATACTACCTCACCAATCTAAGTATAGCCACCTGCCTTTGTTCAACTAAGTATTTCACCACACCAATCTTCTTGACTCTATGTGTCAACTTTATTACTTCTTATTCACTAAGTGAATTCTTCCCGATGTCAATTTAATTATCTATAATTCAAAAATAATATAATCAAAGGTGTAATGATATAGAAAAAAAATAAATATATATATAGGACTTATGGAATTTAGGTCATTATAAGTAGGTGTGTGAGTAGCGAGGGGTAGGTATAATAGATTTATTTTCTTTTGTTTTTTAGTCAAGTCCTTAGAAGTTATTTTACAAAATGATAAATTTGTCATTATTTTTTTCATTTAAATATGAATGAAAAAATAAGACATGAGTGTGAGAATATAACCACTCTTTATATATTTACATTAGACAGTGTATTATGGATATATGCAAACGATGTTTCTTGTAGGCTATAGTTTTCCAGTTTTTCATTGTTAGATGGTGGATGACATTAGTTACCTGTACAATTGAAGTTTTTCAATACCAATCTTGAGGGAGGCGAAGTAAGTAATCACTTCAGGCCACTAAATTCTTATAGAAAATGCTCCAATTTTCCATTCTCATACGAGATCAAAAAATTTATGGGTAACAGGTTGGTATGAAGTGATTCATCGTGTTCAAACATGAGTTGATCATTTATTTGGGACGGTTAGAATGAAAAATAATTAGGCCCAAGTAATGTAAAAAAGATATTTAAAACTTCACATGAATGTACATAAAGATCCAAGACCCCATTTAGATAATTTGCCTCAAATCCCTAAATTCTTAAGACCAACCCTAAAGGCTAAAGCTCACCTTTAAATGTTATAGTTTTATACTTTAATTGTATATCATACAATCCCTGTAACAAAGAAAAGCTTATATACCTATTTGCTATTTGGGTTTGATTAGGGACAGAGCGGTGGATCTATCATGGTCTATGTGTTGTGGGTAATTGTCCATTTGTCCTTGTGGTAATTAATTTTCTTAAAAAGTTTTTGTACATTTACAAATTTGTCCTCAGCTCTTTACACAAACTTTACAAAATTAACCAAAAAAAGTAATTAGGAAGTTTAGACTAATTTAGTATAAAAAAGTTGGAAACATTGATTTAATGTGTTTATTAGCTTTCCAATTAACTGCTGATCTTTCAACAAATAAATTCAAATTGATTGTAAACACGAAGAATTGATTGGTTAGAGCAGTCAAAAGGAAGGTAATTTCATCTCTTATAATTTTAGAAAAATAAATAGAATGTCATCGCATATGTTATATGTATCTCTTTTTCCCTTCTTTTAGAAAGAATGGTGTTCCACCAAGAAGCCTCTACCATATATTTAATAACACACAAGCCACTTTGTTTCTAAGTTTTAGATTTACTTTGTTGACAATACTAGGCAACTCAATTTTTTCTTTATCAATGTTTTTCGTTTAAATATATATGAGAAGTTACATGTGATTGATATGACATTAAGTAGTAAGTCGGTTATAGTCCAAATACACGAGTCAAACGGATTCACAATATTAACGTACCAAGTCAGTTACAGTCCAAATACACTAAAATCTTAAACAGAATACTAAATGTTCATGAAAAAACTAAATCCTAAAAGCAAAACTACAAAGCTCAAAATAGAATCCTCCATCTAAAACATATATGATATGGTATTGGTTTTCTCTTACATGTAATGATGTGATGGGATAATGTTATTGTACTATAAGTTAAGACAAGAAATAAAAATAAGTAACATTTTTCCTACATTTTATAAAAAAAAAAAGATTCACCAAAAATTATTTTTCAATATAAGCATAACTTGTGGATGTGTATGCTATGGAGTTTATGTACGGCAATGCTATTCAGCCTACCTATTTTTCCAACCAAGCTATGTGAGAGACTAACATGTAATGAGGTGATGTCGTATATTATATCCATGTAAGTTGAAAAACAAAAACAAAAAAAATATAGAATAAGCAATATTTTTCTTCTTACCCTACATTATCATATGATAAAAGAAATAAAAATAATAGTTATATATATCTGTAACAGTATATACATATATACACCCATGGTAGAAGTTTTTTTCGTTGATTTGAGGATTCAACTTTCTAAGTTGATATACCGACTTTATGGAGGCAAATAGCCTAGAAGACAAAAAGTTACATTAACAAGCTCAAATGCCCTAATAGGCCAGTCACATCAAATACATTAAAAAAAAAAAGGCCAAAATCCACAACACAACAAATACACTTCATTGGACAAGTATATTACAGTTTTTTCTTTTTTATCTATTTTATGATTGATTTGCATGTAAAAAAATGTTTTTATTATCTTCTTGGTTAAAAGACCATTCACTCAACTTTCAAACTCATTCCCATTCTTGGAGCAATACATTTGTGGAGGCGTATGCACATAATATAATATGTAATCATGGTCCACCCCCTACTCTCATTATTTGCACTTTTAAGTGGATGGATACAAATTTTCTTGTATGTTAATTTATATAAGGTAATGCTATTTTGTTGGATATATACCATGATATATTGCTAAATTATATAAAGAATTATACATTCAAATTAAATAAATATCTATTAAACTAATAGAAAATTTGGATTAAATTTTAAATATCAATAGTTTTTCAACAAAACAAGTTCATGTATTAACCTAGAACAAAACATTTTGGATTAGGTCATAAATTAATTTGTTATATAATTGTAATTGTCGAACTTAGTTGTGACTGTTCGAAATTTATAAAAATTTAAAGTTTATAAAAGTTTAATGCTTTTAATTTAGGTTTGGGAGATGAAGTTCTATAACCTAGAGACTAAACATTAAAGTTTAAACCTATCAAATACTGAAAAAACAACAAATCAATAAAAAGTTAACAGTCATAACTCGGTAAAACTATATTTTTTAAATTTGGTATCTAAACTGAAATTTAGTATCTAAAGTGAAGTGACATAAATATTTTAGTAGTTAAAATGAAATAACATTGAAATTTGGTATGTAAAGTCAACGAACTTTAAATTAATAGTTTAAATAGTAGAATGGATCATTTGGATCCAAACGATGGGCCAACTTTTACCCTGAGCCTGAGGGTGACTCATCTAGGAAATTGCTTGAAGAGGTTTGCTTTCTTCATCCTAGTATCTTCTTGCCTGTTTACTACATATTAAATAATTATGGTTTAATTCTTCAAATACATGTCTATCACACAGATCTGCGAACACCTTTTTTTACGTTGACACGATTTTGTTCTCATGACTTCTGCAGGTGCAGAACAACTACTTTATGGTCAGTTTGGTAGATGAGGACTACATACATAGTGGTGACCTTTTTGTTGTTTTCTAAATGAGCTCTTCAATTTCTTAAAGCTACATTTAAGAATCATTTTGGATATATCTTTTGTACATACCTAACACAATAATTAGGGTTACATAGTTTATTTATTTTGTACAAACCAAGACATGGGTTTGATTGTGGATGAAAATATATGTTTTGTGCGTACCTAACATGGTACGTATTTTGAACAAACCAAGACATAGGTTTAATTATGGATGGAGATTTTTAATTGCCACAAATGTATTTATATGTTGTGTGTGTGTTTGATGTTGACCTTAATTTATATGTTACCATTTACTCTTCATTCCACTATGTGTACTACTAATTATCTATTTTGTAAAATTAATGTAAAAAACTCGGGATTTGTGGCATAAATCTCTACTCTTTTTGCTTTTGTTTTCTTGAAAATCAAGGAGAAAATTCCCTTCAAACTGATTTTATTTGTTTTATTAGTTTTCAAACACACACATTTAAATTAACTCACAACAACACAATCAATTTAACATCTTTCATTGAATAGAAAGAGTCACGTGGGCGTACAAGAAATGCATAAACAAGCAAACTAAAAAGCAAACGACCAAGAGGCCAAAAAATAAAAAGCAAACAAATTAAACTAAAAACACAAAGCCATAAATAAAAAAAAAAAAAAAAAAAAAAAAAAAAATAAA
>QANW01001771.1:2978405-3086705 GCA_003254865.1 Dryas drummondii
CTCTCTCTCTCTCTCTCTCTCTCTCTCTCTCTCTCTCTCTCTCTCTCCTTCCCTCTCTCCTCTCACCCAAGAAGACAGCCAAAAATAAAAAAAATAAAAAATTGCAGTGGGTTTAGCGTACCAGTGCCGAACCCAGTAGTTTCGTTCGACAGGTACCCACCGAATAGAATAGGATTGTTTAGTGGATAATTACCGAACGAAACCACCAGCTAGGTTCGGCACTGGTCCACCGAACCCACTCTAATTTTTTTTTTTTTTAAGTTTTCTTCTCTCCAGCGCGCGATGGTGAGTTAGCTGGAGGAGCAGTTGTGGAGTGGGCATAAGAGAGGGGGTGGGTCGGGTTAGGGTGGGGGTAGGGGAAGGAGGAAGGTGGTCGGAGTAGGGGGAAGAAAAAGAAAGGAGAGTAGGGGTGGGGAAAGAAAGAGCAAGAGAGAAAAAGGGAGAGAGGGGTAGGGAGGGGGTGGGGTGGTCGCTGGTGGTGGTAGGCTGCTCAACGTGGTCGGGGATGGGTGTGTGCTGGAGAAAGGAGAGGTGGGGAGGGAGGTGATCGGGGATGGGTGTGTGGCTCTATGTGTGTGTGTTTGTGTTTTTTTTTTTTTTTTTTTTAAGAAAGGATGTGCAAATAGCAGCCCTCTTAATTAAACTACTGAAGTACTGATTATATATCTTGTATTTAAGCATATATGCAGTTTATGTCTGATTTTACAAACATGAGCGAAAAAAGGAAAGAGCTAGACGCTGGGAGTGCAGCTATGAACAACTACAATAACAACAAAGCCTTTCCAATCTCAGACCCTCCTTCTACATATACTTGTTCCTCTCGTTACACTTTCGAAAATAAAGACATACTTCTCAAGCATATGATACAGCCATACAGGTATATATATACATAATACTAATAGAATTAGAGCATCAAACCCAAAACTAATTGGCAATGGGTGGAGAGGCCCAAGACTTATAAGTATATATATTAAGCTCTAGTTTTCCGATGTGGGACATTGCTCCACATTACTCTCAACACGCCCCCGCACGTGTGGCGAGATTTTGAGCCTTACACGTGAACAAATTGTATTGGGTGACGTGGGAGCACGTGTGGTCGTTGGGTCTTACACGCAGATAACCAAGCTCTGATACCATGATAGAATTAGAGCATCCTACCCAAAACTAATTGGCAATGACCAAAACCGATTGGCAATGGGTGGAGAGACCTAAGACTTATAAGCATATATATTAAGCTCTAGTTTTCCGATGTGGGACATTGCTTCACATTACTCTCAATAAATACATATATGGGTGTTATGCCATGCATGCATCACTGCTTGATTATTACTTTTTTTTACTAGGTCTTTACTTTGATGATGATGAGGATGATGATGAGCCATTTACTATTTTGTATATGTATTCAAGAATTAATAGTTTTTTCTTGTTGAAATCCGGTGTACCTCTGATAACTTTGTTGATGTTAATCCACAAAACTTTCTCATACTCAGTTTGCTACAACAGTCCTGTCGCATTTTGCTAGTATACTTAATTTCTACCATTTTGAACACAGAAACATGAACTGATAAAGGGCAGTGGATCTCCCTCTTCGATCTCTTCAATCTATGGATGATCCCAAAGTTATAGCTCCTGCCCGTTTTGCCGTGAAATAGTTCAACAAGAAAAAGGTTTGAACTTATCATAACTTTCTTTAAGTTTTAATATATATATATATATCTATAGGGTAATGCTATTTTGTTAGATATATACCATGATATATTGCTAAATTATCTAAAGAATTACACGTTCAAATTAAATAAACAGCTATTAAATTAATAATTTGATAATATAATATGTTAATATAATAACGTTAGGTTCATCGCACACCATATGCATGTCAATATGCACATGACCTAGCTTAAATCTATTGGGCCTAAACAAGCAGATGGGATCATATGGATCCAGACTTGCTACTCAGGCAAGAGAGGCCTAACACCCAACTTTGGCTGCTTGAGATCGAGACCTTAACACTCTGCTTGGGTGTTGAAACCCAAAATGACTTAGAAAATCACTGCTATTAGGAAACAATCAAATGGAATATTTACTAAAGTTCTATAATTTCTGCAAGTATTTACATGGCGCTCTATTTTTTGTTCCCTTCTTAATTATTATTATTATTATTATTTTTGATAGCTAGAGTTCCACTTCTTAATTAAGTGGTGTCACGTACGTATGTATTTACTTTACCAATTGATATGATAGAACTTAATTATGTTATATACATGTCACATGTGATATATATAAACTATTTTTGAAAAAGAAAAAACCCAATAAAAATAAAAAGACATTGTTTCATGTTGCCTCATGATTGATTCATATAGTTGTAAGGAATACATAGCTAGTGGACATTTGACAGTGTGTCATAAGCCTGTCTTGTATATAAAAAACCACTTCAAAGACTTACAAGTTAAAACCATATTCATATATATTAATCACAAATCGACAAGCAATATCTTCAATCTGTATTGGGATCCAAACTATATATTTTGGTATTGCTTATGCTTCCTTCACTGTCATTTAAAGTAATAAAGAGAATTTGTAACTAATCTCAAAGAAAAAGAAAAAAAAAAGTTGTACATATGATATTTCAATGAAAAAAATGTTCTGATAGATAAAAACCTCCACAATATGTTTCGACAGATTAAGATTTCGATCTATAACAAGCACTATATAATGATATAATTGATCCCTAGCTACCTCCACGGCTCCACTAACCCTTTTTTAAAAAAAAAAAAAAAATCTTATTTATATGTAGTACGTTCATGATCGATATAGATAACATTATATATGGGACACTTGAATACTTAATTACATGCATATTGATGAAAATAATTTTCTCTTTTTGTGCATGTACGTACATATCTTTTGTAAGGCCCATCTATGAATTAAATTAAAGATGGTTTGATCCATGTCGTTAATTTATTGGTACATGACAAAACGACAGAGTTAGATAATATGTTCAAAGACTTGCAATGAGTTAAAACAATCTTCATATAATAATTAAAAAAATCAACAAGCATGCATTATCTTCAATCTGTTTTGGGATCTAAAATTATATATTTTTGTTATTGCTTAATTATGCTTCATTCACTTTCGTGTAAAGTAATTAAGAGAAACTGCAAATGCTCATCTTTCACACAAGCAGTATGTGGGCGTGTTTGAAGCATCTCTCATATTCTTTTCGCACTTTAGTAAGTTAGTAACCCAGCAGTGTAATATCTCCATGTCACCCTCAACAGTCAACCCCTCAAAATGTTCTATTCAGTTTCACTCATTAATGCCATGACACTTGCATATTAATTGGTCATATATATATATAGTGAATATGGTACACATAAAAAATTGACACAATTAGCCTATTAAACTTGAAAAAAATAAATTGTGAGAAACCTAATGAACCACTTGCATTGGTTACACCTAATCACACCACTAGATCGATGTATATATTGGCTACACGTACTAAAGCATCTCTTATCATTTCACACTTCATAAGTACCCAAACAATGTAATAATATCTCCATGTCACCCACAAGTACCCCTGATTAAACTGTACTCTTCACACATGAATGTACATGCCGGCCACTTGCATATATATGAATTGGTCATAGTGGATCATACGTACAGAGAAAAACTGATTCCCACAAATTAGCCTACTAAACTTAAAGTGGTGACAACCTAATGATCGAGCCACTTGCATCGGTTACACCTAATCACCCCACTAGATGTCTATATATATGGAATAACTTGTACACTCATTGGTAATCATAAGTAGCTATATGCATGCCCCATTGAACAGAACTACTGCAAAGGGTTATCATATATGCATAATATATTAATATGTAGTATAAATACCAACCCTTGTGAGGTTAGCATCCTACACATGCATGCTTTAAATTACAAAACCATGAACCTGAGAAGCATGTCTAGTACTACTACTAGCGTTCCATTCCTCTTTGGTACTGTTCTAGTAGCCTTATTTCTCATGTTTGCTGCAACCATGGGAGGCACAGCCCAAGGTTTCAGCATCCCCATGCACACCATTTTCTCACACAAATTGTCTTTTTCCCCAAAAAATCTCACACTTTTTGAAAAACACAAAATACTTACTCAAATCTCCAAAACTCACTCCTATAAAATTCGTCACACACCTCCCATGACTATAAATTCATCACAACCATTAATCCTAGACACCATCATAAAGTCCCCCATTGGGCATGCATACAATGATTTCTTTTACACCACAATCCCTATGGGCACACCTTTCGTGCACTTCAAATTCGCCTTGGACACGGGAAGCACTCCCACATGGGTCCAATGCGAAGGATGCACAGAATGTTTTGAAGTGTCGACAACGAATAATTTCAACTAAACGTGGCGTTTGGCTGCGGACTCATCAACAAGATTGACTTCAATGACCACATTGGTGGGTCCTCCAATCCAATATCAGGAATAATAGGGCTAGGTAAGAACACTCACCCCTCCAACATTCTCCAACAACTCTCCCCAATCACACACCAAAGATTCTCCTACTGTTTGCCCTTAGACTTCCGGGAGTTGGACGGAAATACGTTGTTTGAGGGGTTTGATCGAGGAGGTTGGTGAGTTCTGCATGATGATCAGACCCATTGAAGATGGCGGTCCCAGCTTGCTTGGCGCGGCTCAGCAGGTCAAGTATCGCTTCCTGTTCGATCTCGCTGCCAATACGCTGCCGTTTGCTCCTGAGAATTGTTCAACAACCAGGGTTTGATATGTGTTGACAGTGTTGTCGTCCATTAATTAATTAATAAGCTCCCACATGAGAATAATAATAATATTACAATAATTAACGAGTGTTTGAACACTTTTTCTTGCTGAGTCTTAATCTTCTTTAAGTTGTTAATTATTATGTACATTTGTCGTGGTCTGCATCATACATATTAGCTAGCTATGGAATAATCTGAATATCTGATATGGGTCCAGAATTTCAATTCCAAGGTCTTGCCAATTTTATGGATCAGATTAATTAATAGAATATTGGATAATATCAAATATGCATATATGGCATCTAATATTCATATATATGATCCAAAGATGAAAACAGAGGATGTATTGGATCAAGAAGTATATTGCAAAGTTTGCAAAGTAATTTTGAAATACAAAGGTCTGCTTTTATTAATCTAGATGAAAAATGGTACAGTAGCATAGATCCTAGATCCGTTATATGGTAGATGTTACATTGCCCATCTAATTTGGGTCCTTTCACCAAACGCATCTAAACCTAATTTTGCTCTATTTTTACTTTCTTTATGCTCATGAGCGAAATAAAAAACTTACTTCATAATCATATACTAAAGGAGCTAGATTTTCATAGTTAACCTAGTTTAGCTAAGTCTCTATTACAATAAAATTCAACTAAATAAATACAGGTTAGAACTTTGAAACCTAGTCCAATAAAGTCTAGTCCTATCCAAAATAACTAGGCTTGTAATGTCGGCATTCCAAACCAAGCCTAAGCCTTTATGCGGTTGTCCGACGAAAAAAATAAAGTGTTTAAAATTTAATTGTCTCCAATATCTTAATTAAACTCATTAAAAATTTGTTTTTCATATTCTCTATTTCAATCATCATTCAAAAAATTTATGCCTATTAGTTAGTATTTTACAATTATATGAAATTCATTATCATGCAAATGTGGTAACATAAGAATAAATATATATTGTGTGATATATCAATAAAATTTCCTCATGAAAATTAATTGGATTTCAACATACTAATACAATTCAATTATACGTTTAAAGATATAGTGACTTATAATTCATAAGAATCGTCTTTAAAAGAACAAGGCATACGTGATACTAACAACTGGAGTGTGATAAGCCTTCCCTCCTTTTCTTATATTTATATATTTATACTGGAGTGTGAAAAGATTATATATTTATACTGGAGTCCTAATTTGTGCCTTAATGACAAGAAATCTTATTATCATTTAAAATTAACTACTTTTAAGTTAAACTCTCCACGTCACCGTGGGGTGATCGAGTTTCAATTTCTGTTGGGACACCATATAAACAAATCCATGCGTTTGATTCTGCATTTCACTTTATGAAAAGTGAAGTGAAAATTGAAGTGCAGCTAGAATCAATTCAAATATGGATGAACAATAGGTGGCACATAAAGTGTTATTTCTAATCCATAAAGTAAAAACAAAGCACAAAGAACTATATGGATGAAGACTAAACTCTTTTTTTGTTTCTTATTTTAGACCATTGACATCAGTCTCTACAATTAAAATATGAAACCCTGCACGTACACATGCCTACTAATTAACATAGATCGGTCACACACCAGGGCCTACTAACCCGGCCCTGTCCAATCCTTGTACATGACACAATAACCGGTCGAGTCTTATGGTTATGTAAAATTAAATATTAAATAAGAAAAGTGTTTGGCTTGCTAGCTTCTTGATTCATTTTCTTTTGGAGTCTATTTTAGCTCCCACAAAAAGACGGTAGTGTGCATTACTATTATTATGGATAAATGACAAATATACATGTCACTATCCATAATGATAAGACACGTGTCACTCATTTATAATAGTGAAATGCATGTTCACGATAGTGAGTAAAAATGAATCCATTTATCTTTATTTTTTAATACATATTCATATATACTATATATCATATGTCATTGCTTTATTCTCTGCAAATTATATATTATGATTTTGGGTTACCCATGAGATACGTTTTAGAGTGTTATCATTTACACCCTAAAATTTCTATATGTACCCACAAATATAAATTTTTATATAAAAAATACACAGCAACATCAGCAAACCCATGGCCCCAACTCCCTCCCTGATTGGTACATGACACAATGATTGAGTCTGATGGTTATGTGAAATTGCGGAAGTATAAAGAAATAATAATTGTGGCAATACTTTTTCTTTTGTTTTTGCTTCCCAACTTACGTGTGGACCGTGTGGCATTGATTCATTCGACAGAGTTTATTTATTTTGTTTTAGTTTTTATTTTTATTTTTTATAGATTACAATATATAAATGTACGTTACCTAAGTTGAAAAAATTTTGTTAGGAAAAAGTATCGGGCAAATAGCATATAGTATAAGCACAAGGCTTAATTGGCTTGTTGAATTTGATCCATTTTTAGTAAATTTACTATGTATTTTTATTCTTATTGTTCTACAATTAGTGGTTGCTTCTAACTGATTCATTTTTATAATATATTTTTTTATGCATATTCATACATAGTGCAATGGCGAGTACTGTCTATCTTCTTGGGCCAGTAAATATGATCATGCAAAATTCAAGAAAATTAGGGACTTATATAGTTGAAAAATTATAATATATGATGCCTTCAAAGAAAAAACGTTGTGTATATGCAAGGGATTTCGTCGAAAATTTCGTTTTTTTTTTTGTGTCGAAATCGAAACACATGTTTGATAATTTTTCAGTAAAATTTCGCCGAAATTTATCGAAATTTACTGAAATTTACCGAAATTTTTCGAAATTTTTCGAAATTTTTCGAAATTTTCGAAATTTTCATATTTTCTATTTTCTCCAACTTCAGAAATTCACAAAAAATAGCTCGAGACTCCAAATAATTCACCGAAAAATTCTACGAACTCATATTGATGAGTACTAATTTCCTATAACCTTAAAATAGTCAAATTGCTTTCAAAAAAATTATGAAAAATCCTACTCTTATAATTTAATTCTGAAAAAAATAATAATAGTCAAATTCTTGAATTTTCATTTTCTAAAATTCATTTCCACACAACTAAGCTCTAGAACCACAACCAAATATCTAAGTTAGTTAAAATAAATCTAAAGAAATTTATAATTCCTTTAAACAAACCTTAAAACAAATTTGAAAAATTTAAGTAACAAAATTACCATAAGCCAAAATTTGGGTTATTACACTTAGTGAAGACAAAGCTTGGCTAAGTAAAAGACACGGGAAAAAAGGAAGGAAAGATAAAAAATAAAAAAAAAAATGAAGAGAGAGACACGGGGAAAAAAAGTAAAGGAAGAAAAAAAAAAGTGAGGGAGGGTTTGGGGCCTTTGGGCAATTGGAAAGAAGAAAAAAAAATTTGAGATTTCTTTTAGTTATTTTAAATCTTAAACTTTAATACATTTCTATATAAAAAAATAATTAAAAGTATCTTAAAGGGCTTAAAACCTAATATCCTAAAAAATATAGAGTATATAGGGTTTAATGTATAGATTATAGAGTATAAAGAGTATTAGGGTATAATGAATATATAAAGTATTAGAGTTTAGATTTTAGTGTATAATTAAATTATAACGTATAAATAATATATTAATTTTGTTTATTCATTATACTAACTTTATTTAACAGTATTTATTTCAGCGCGCATTATATTCACATGATATCACATGAAACCTATTATATAATTTGATTTCTTCAATGTTTTTTTATCAATTTAGTAGATAATATGTTAAATAAACATATACAAAAGTTTCATTCAAAATTTCTGTATTTTGATAGCAATTTCCGTCATTTTCATCTAATTTCTGTCGAAATTTAAAAATCTTCAAAATTTCCGTCGAAATTTACTCGAAACTCGAAATTTTATTCCTTGTGTATATGAAATTCAATGAGAGAAATCATGTATTGTATATGAAAAAGCCACTTCAAATACTTAATTACAAGTTGCAACCATCTTCATCATATATTAGTTCAAAAACGACAAGCAATATCTTCAATTGGTATTGGGACAAACTATATATATAGTAATTTTGGCATTGCTTATGCTTCCTTCAGTTTCATTTAAAGTAATTCTTATAAAAAATATGAAAACATGCATCTATAAGAGTTGTCCTATATATAAATGCACACCTATATGCTGGACCCTTAGCTACCTCCACTAACCCTTTATTTATTGATATATATATATATATTATAAACAGGGATGTGGGTGATGAAAAAGCATATCTCTCTTGTTTTTACACTTTAATTAGTAGCCCAAAAATGCAATCTACAATTCATGCATCATCAACGCATTCAAAAAGCATTCACGTACACATTAAAGTCATTACATGCGTATTAATTGGTCATAGTGAATAGAATTGGTACACTTCCACCAAAAAAAGTGAATAGGTACACATAAAGTAAAGCTTCATACAAACAGCCTGCTTAATAAGTCACTTGGATTGGTTACACCTAATATTGGCAATTGTAAGTAGCAAACTGTTGCAAGTTATCAGATTCTCTAGTATAAATACTAGCCCTTATGTGATTAATTTGCATCATGCACATGCTTTAAACTACAAAACAATAGAGCAAATTAAACCATGAGCCTGAGAACCATGTATAATACCATTACTAGTGTTCCATTTTTCTTTTGCAGTGTTCTAGTAGCCTTATTTCTCATGTTTGCTGCAACCATGGGTAGCACAGCCCAAGGCTTCAGCATCCCCATGCACACCATTCTCTCCCCAAAATTGCCCTTCTTCTCCAAAAACCTCACCCTCTTGGAAAAACATCAAATGCTGACCAAAATCTCCAAATCGCGTGCCCTTTACCTCCAACAACGACGTCCCATGAATTCATCACGAATAGCCCCAAACACCATACAATCCCGTTTCACACACGGATACAGCGATTTCTTCTACACGGAGATCTCCATTGGAACGCCGCCCACGAAGCACAACTTGGCCGTGGACACGGGCAGCAGTGAAACATGGGTTCAAATTCAAGAATGCAAAACTTGTTTCAAAGTGTCAGTGCCTAACTTGGACACAAGGAGATCAAGCACATTCCGACCAATGCCTTACAATCACCAACTTTGTGTTGCTCCGGACCTTAGTCCCAATGGCAAGTTTTGTGTTTATGATGTGGCGTACCATGATAAAAGTACTTCAATGGGTAGATTCGGACTCGAAACCTTTACTTTCTTGAATGAAAATGGGCAGCAGCAAGCGATTCCAAACGTGGCCTTCGGTTGTGGACTATACAATAAGATCGACTTCAACGATCACTACAATGGCCATTTCGATAACAATCCAATAGGAGGAATTCTAGGGTTAGGGAGGGATCATCCCACCAGCATTGTTCTGCAGCTAAGCCAAATCACCCTCCGAAAATTCTCCTACTGCCTTCCACAACGGTTCGAGGCTCAAGCGTTGTTAAAGTTCGGCAATGATGCACAAATAGGAGGTACTAATGTCCAAACCGCACCATTTATGGGACGTCCAAATGACCCTTTTTTCTTGAAGGTGAATGGGATCAGCGTGAACGGAGCACTTCTCCGAATAGACCCGAACTTTCTTACGAGTAAAGGTGGGTTCGTGATCGATTCGGGGGCTCCGTACAGCCACATTGTTGATGGAGCATTCGGGGTCTTGAAACAAGCCGTCATCGGGTACTTTTCGAGTACGTATGGATGGCGACCGTTGGAGAGAAGTAGGGTCAACATGGACCTCTGCTACGAAATCCGTCCAGTGACTTCTTTGCCCTCCGTGACGCTTCACTTTGAAGGAGGAGCTGATCTTGAGCTCAACAAAGCTACGCTCTTCCAAACCTTCCAAAGTGTGAATGAGTTTTGCATGATGGTGTTTTCGATTGGTGCAGTTGGTCCCAGCATTTTGGGCGCGGCTCAGCAAGCCAATTATCGCTTCTTGTTCGACGTTGGTGCTTCGCGATTGTCATTTGTTCCAGACAACTGTTAGAAGTATACAACTACTCATTACTAGTCATGGCAAGGGACTGAGGGAGAATAACAATTATTATTAATACTTCAGCATTAATTAATTATGTGTTTTGTTGATCATTGCTATGTTCTTAATTTTCTTAATAAACCTGCCATGCTCTTAATTTTCTTTGTGCCAATACAGTTGCCTACCTAGCTGGCTATAAAAAGACAAGTGAGCTATTTGTATTTGAAATTAATTAACAAGAATAAAAGAATATGTGACCTATTTGCCCCTCGGACTTGATAAGCTGGCAGAGGCTGGCTTTCCTTTTATCTAATGATAAATTGAAAAGAAGGCGATTTTCTAAAGTATGCACAACACTTTCATTAATTAAGTGATAAATTCATTGGTCCCTTTAGCTTATTTTGTATTTCAAAAAATTATGGTACGTGCCGTGGTGTTACTAATTTACTTAATTAGATTATAACATATGTACTATTTTAAAGATATTTTTTAAAGTTTAGAGTTTTAAAAATTTATTATTAATTATACACGTATTATAATTTAAGTGGATTGTTAATATCACGTCATTATATCACGTAGTATTACAGTCACACACAATAATTTTTCATATATTTAGGAGCATCTTCATTCGACTCAACCTAAAGGCACTCTTTAGCCTCCCTTTCACAGACCATATATTGTAAACTTTGGATTAGCTTGTTTAATACAAAATAATACTAATTATAATGTAAAAACAGATGTTGCAGAAGATGATTATATTTTGAAACTATTGATCTAGTACACTAGGATCTCATATTTGCATTGAATATCATCAAAGAAATCTCATATGGCTATACATTCAAACTTGAGAAGTAAAGAAAGATAAATGGGCAGTGATTGCTCGTGGATCTTCTTTGTTGCAATGGTAGCGGGTTGAGAGGAGTAGCCTAGTTGGTAGCGGGTAGTGCTTCTTTATTTACTTATTATGTCAATGGTTTACATAATTACATCCCTTTTATTTTTGCAGAGATTATGTGCTGCTTGAATAATGCCCACACACCAGCGAAACCCAAACCTCTGAATAAAAAATAAAAATAAAAATAAAATAAAAACCCAATCACACCATCAGGGCATCAATTCATTTATGGTAATTTTCTTAAAGTACTTTATGTGACCCTGATAAGTAGGGTTCCATTTAAGTTTTACACAAGTGTTCGAAATCTCATCATACCAATTGCCCACACAGTAACTCACAGCTGCAGCTTCAGAATTATATGGTAGCTGTGACTCACACAGTTGTGAAGTATGCCCAACTTTTAAATCATGATTCTCATGAAGACACCATTCCTTAAATGAAAATAATTAAATTATGTTGGTATGTTCAAGCTCCAAATTAATTATATCTCATACACAAATTTTATTGATATGTCACACACTTTACATTTCTTCTTTTATAATCACATTTGCATGATAATAAAATTCATATATTTTTTCGGAATATGAAGTTTATAGACACAAATTTGTTGAATGATGATTGAATTAGAGATAATTGCAAACAAAAAAACTTTTAACGAGTTTGAGATATTGGAGAAAACCAAAATTAATCACTTAATTTCATTTTACTGTCACACTAGCTTGTTAATGCATAAGATTAGTCAGCATTCTATTGTCATCATGTCAATAGCCATAGTGCTTGAGTCAACATTTATTGTTTAGGCGTCTGTTTGAGATGTTATTAAGTTGTTAGTACGGTCAGCACTCTCTTAGTTATGTTAAATTATATTAAGCTTGTGGTTAAGTGAATGATGTAAACTTGATTCTTCAGTTACAAAAGGATGGACTATGCTGCACAATGAGTCAATCAATGAAAATGAAATACATAGAGAAGCTAGTTTTGTTTTCAAAAGATGTATTATGCTGAACAGTGAGTCAATCAATGAAGTACATACAGAAGTCTCTCTCATGAAAGTCATAAAAATTTTACAATGATTTTGTAGGAAAATTAGTAGATATGTATAATAGAAAGAAGTTACTATTTGCACCAACTTTGTTTCTCCAACTTAGGTGGCACTTGATATGCACACCACATCGTGCATTGAAAAGGAAAAAAAAATGTTCATTATAAGAAAAATATATTTGGGCAACGAAACTTTGGGAGACGAACCATAATTCGTCACCCAAAACAACTTTGAGCGACGAATCAGAAACGTTATCGCCTAATCCCATCCAGGTTTGGGCGACGAAAATATTTCGTCGCTTAAAACACGCGCAAAAATGATAATTGATCCATACGTTGGGCGACGAAGACGTAAGTTCCTCGGGCAAAGTGACTTTGGGCGACGAACAGAAACCTTCCTCGCCTAAAATGACTTTGAGCGACGAAATTTCGTCGCCCAAGATGATTTTAGGCGATGAAGGTTTTTGTTCGTCGCCCAAAGTGACTTTGGCCAAGGAACTTACGTATTTGTCGCCCAATGTAAGGGCGAGGAACATGCAAATTTCTCGCCCAAAGTCTCATTGCCTTGTTTTTTTTTTACAATTTTATGTAGGTTATATTTATATAATGCGATCGTGTTTCCATTAATCCAAACCGTTCAATTTTTAATTCCTCACTCAATGATCATCATTGCAAAAAATTAGGTCAATCGGAGATGTAAAAGTTACGTAACGGTGCTCGAATTTATAAACAATTATGAATTTTCTAATACTAATCGATCGAGTAGATCAATTCTAATTTGGCCGATTTTTTGCATAGATGATCTTTTAGTATAAACGAATAAAATGAACGGCTCCGATTGTTGAAATCACATTGTAGTCTTCACAATTGTTGAATCGACAAAGTTTCAACGAAAAAGCTAATAAAATTATACTCTTCAAGTATATTTGTATGTAGAAGCTCACTTTTCTATTGTGTTTTTAACGATCCGAACAAATCATTTCTTAGTGCCCCACTCAAAGATCATCTATGCAAAAAATTATCTCAATCGGAGATGTAGAAGTTAGGTTTGACATTTAGGGTGTATAAACGATCGTGATTCTTATAATAATAATTGAACGGGTATATGAACTCTGATTTGACAGATTTTTTGTAGGGATGATCTTTGAGTATGAACATAGATAATGAACGGCTCTGATTGTTGTAATCTCGTTGTGCTCTTCATAATTATTGAAACGACAAGGTTTCAATGAAAGAGTTAATAGAATTTTATTCTTCAAATGTATAAACCGTTCTTTTATATATATAATCTCAAATATCGATCGTGTTTTCAATGATCCGAATTGTTCATTTATTAGTTTCCAACTCAAAGATTATCTATGCAAAAAATTAGCTTAATTAGAGATGTAAAAGTTAAGTATCGGAGTACGAACGCATGAACGATCATTGCCTACTAATAAAGGTTTGGGCGACGAACCATGTCCTCGCTCAAAGTTACTTTAGGCGAGAAATGTAAAATTTCGTCTCTCAAAAAGGCTTTGGGCGACAAATATGTTCGTCGCCTAAGATAACTATGGGCGACGAAATTTAATATTCCTCGCCTAAAATGACTTTGGGCGAGGAAATTGTTCGTCTCTCTAGGCTACTTAAGGCGAGAAATATTAGTATGCGTCGCCCAAAGTGATCTTAGGCGACGAAATGTGCAGTTTGTCGACCAAAATTTTATTGCCTTTTTTATGTACAATTTTATGTATGTAATCGTATAAGATGCGATCGTATTTCCAACGATCTGAATTATTCATTTTTTAGTTCCCCACTTTAAGATCATCCCTGCAAAAAATTAACTAAATCGGAGATGTGTAAAAGTTAGGTAACGGTGCTCGAACTTATGAACAATTATGAATTTTCTAATACTAATCGAACGAGTGGATGAATTCCGATTTGACCGATTTTTAACAGAGATGATCTTTGAGTATAAACGAATAAAATGAATGGCTCAGATCGTTGAAATCACATTGTAGTCTTCACAATTGTTGAATCGACAAAGTTTCAACAAAAAAGCTAATAGAATTATACTCTTCAAGTGTATATGTATGTATAAGCTCACTTTTCTATTGTGGTTTGAACGATCCGAACCGATCATTTCTTAGTGCCCCACTCAAAGATCATCCATGCAAAAAATTATCTCAATCGAAGATATAGAAGTTAGGTTTGGTGTTTTGGGTGTATGAATGATCGTGTTTCTTATAATAATAATCGAACGGGTAGATGAACTCCAATTGGACTGATTTTTTGCACGGATGATCTCTGAGTATGAACATAGATGATGAATGGCTCTGATCGTTGTAATCATGTTATGGTCTTCACAATTATTGAAATGACAAGATTTCAATGAAAGAGTTAATGAAATTTTATTCTTCAAATATATAAACCGTTCATTTATATATATAATCTCATATATTGATCGTGTTTTCAACGATCCGAACCGTTCATTTATTAGTTTCTCACTCAAAGATCATTTATGCAAAAAATTAGCTCAATCAAAGTTTTAGAAGTTAAGTATCGGAAATCGAACTTATGGACGATCATGATTTTAATAATGATAATCGAACGGCTAGATGAATTCCGATTTGACCGATTTTTTGTAGGGATGATTTTTTAGTGATGGACTAATAAATGAACGGTTCGGATCGTTAAAATTAATAAATTGATTATATAAAATTAACAACATAATTGATTATGTAAAATTAACAACATATTTAGTTATTTAAAATTAATTATTCGGACAGCTTTTAAGCGACGAAGTGGGAATGTCGTCGCCCAAGACTCTTTTGGGTGACGGAATTTATGCTTCATCGCCCAAAAGTTGAAAAATTGGGCAGTATTAAGCCCGCCATAATGTTCTTAGGCGAGGAGATTCTTAGTTCTTTGCCCAAGAAAGTTTTGGGCGACGAAAATGCTTCGTCGCCTAAGGTTCTCGAAATTTTTAAAGTGCTTTATTTTCTTCTTCTTCTTCTCTTTCCTTTCTTTTGTTTTCTCTCATCTCTCTGATCTTCTCTCCCAGCCCTAACCCCGCCCATCCCCGCCCAGCCCCAGCCCCAGGCCGCCCATCCCCGCTGATCCCCTCCCAGCCCCAGCACCAGGCCCGCCCATCCCCACAGAAACCCCCATCCCCCCAGATCCCCGACTAGCTAGCCCCAGCCCCGCAATCGCTTCGCCTCCCCTCGTCGCCGATCGCCCAAAACTCACTCTCCCGATCTCTCACCCCCTCTTCTTTCTCTCTCCCCGAAACCCACCCCCTCCTCTTTCTCTCTCCCCGAAACTCTCTCCGGCTTCCTATTTCTCTCTCATTCCCCTCTCCATGCCGCCTCCCTCGATTCCCATTCCTATCCCCACTAGCAACCCTTACCCCGACCAGCAACCCCACCTGAACCCAGCTGCAGCAAACCCACCCGATTGTGGGTTTTTGTTTTTTTTTTATTGGGTGTTTTTTGTGTTTCTGTTTTCTGTTTTATCTGCTCATTAGCTTTGGCTTTTTTTTTCAGAGGGATCAAATGCAGGTGGCCAGGGGAATAGTAATACCCAGGGAAATTTTTCAAGTCAGACTTAAGACTCAATCGCTGCTTTAATGTTCTTTGGCTGGTGTTTTTAATTTTTTGTTCTTAAATTTGTTTATTAGTGTTGAATAAATTAGTTTAATCATGATCATTGTTCTTAGGGAAATTAGTTTGCTGATATTTTCTTATGCTAGATAACAAATTACTTTTCATATAAAATTAGTTAGTTTTATATGTTTTTTAATTATAAAATTTATTAGGTAGTTTGTATGTAGATTAGTTAGTTTGTTAGTTTTTAAATATAAAATTTAGTTTAATTACAAAATGTAGATTAATTAGTTTGAGAAATATAATTTAGTTATAAAGTGGAAGGCGATGGAGTCAGCTCCCAATGATGTAGTTCAGCCATCCTCGAGTACTGGAAGCCCCTCTATGTCACAGAGGGCCCGTCGATCTCACCACTCTAGTCAGGTCACCGCTTCCGCTTCCGCTTAATCTACTCCGACGTCATCCACTGCGACGAGGGGACCATGTAGTGGGTTGAAGTCCTCTCGGATCGTGCGCAGTACTGTGGCGCGGATTCCAGTCATGTGTGTGCAAAACGACCGATGACCGTTAAATCCTAACGTTGACAGTTTGTTCTCGCACGATGTGGGGGCTATTATCCGTGTCGAGTGCGCCATGGTTGTAACCACTTGGAAAAAATTGCCGGCAGAGATTCAACACAAAGTGATCCGCTCCATCTCAGTGAGTATATAGCTCAATAATTAATTCAAAACGATAAATTTGATCATTCATAACAATCTAATATTTTTTTCAGGTTAACTTTGACATTTAGATGAATGATCCCTTCATCGTCACGTACATGACAGATTTACTCATTAAGTCCTACAGGCAGTGGAAGCACGAACTACATGTGCATTTCAAGGGATTTTCGTCGGCAGTTGAGGCATTGGCGAACCCTCCTATGGAGTTGGTAGAGCGGTCTGACCAGTGGCGTTTTTTGTGCGATTATTTCATGAGCTCGTCGTTTTTGGTATGTTTTATCATTTTAAGACTTTAAAAAATCAATTATTGTTTTGTTATTCTATTATTATATACATACACTAATACATTTATAATTTGCTTAATATTTAACAGAAGAAATCGGTCGCCAACGCCAGAAACAGAAAAGGAAAGCCGTTTAATCATCATAGTGGTCCGACGCCCATCTCATATCGAGTGGAGTCGCGACGTCGAGTACTTCATTATTTAATTTAATACATATATATTCTTTAATATTGTTTTGAGTCTTTGACAAAATTATTTTCTTTTTCAGCGTGGGGCGCAATTCCCGAAGATAGACACTTTCGGGGATATCTATGTTCATCCCGGTTGTGATGCGGTCAAGGCAAAACATGTTAGTTTTTTATATTTTAATTTTTTTCACAATTTTTTATATTTATTTTTCTAATTGGTTACTTGTATATATAACATTTTGAAGGATGAGATGGTGGCCAACTCGAGAATATATTTGGAGAGCTTGGCCGAGCAGCACCCTACGGGTACTCCGTTGGAGTCGATTCCAGTATCCGATCCCGATGTCGGACTTCGTATTATAATAGACTCATTGGGTGTTAGGCCCGGTAAGGAAATACGCGGTATGAGATATAGGCGGATTCGTGATGTTCGATCCTCGTCTTCGTCTTCATTTTCTTCTCAACCATCTGCAGTCGTCGCAGGGTTGTCCGCTCAAGTGAAGAAGTTGCAAGACGACTTACGAGCTAAGAGAGAAGGAGGCGTTGTATGCTGCATTGACCAAGGCGATACCTGGGTTTGTCCTGCCACCATCTTCTCATCAACCTCCGTTAGATATGAATGATGATGATGCTACTGGTTTAGAATAGATTGACCATTAGGGTTATTACTACTTTGTATGGATATTCGGATATATAAATTTATTAATTTTGTTTTATATAGTTTTTGAATAAAGATTTTTTTTAATATTAAATTCAAATATATAATTTAAATAAAAAAACAATTTAAAAATATATATATGTTTATTCCTCACCCAAATAATGTTTAGGCGACGAAACCCAAAGCTTGTTTAGGCGACGAACAATTTCGTCACCTAAAGCGTATTCTGGCGAGGAAATTAATTATTCATCCCCCAAAGCATGTTTAGACGACGGACAATTTCATCGCCCAAACATTCTTTAGGCGACGAACCTACTTTTTTCTCGCCCAAAACATACTTTGGGCGACGAAAAATCATGCTTTGGAGACGAACTCAATCCGTCGCCCAAGGTATCGTTGGGCGACGAAATTTACTAGTTCGTCACCCAAAATCTTGGGCGTCATAGCTTGGGCGGCTAAACTGTCGACGAAATTCGACTTTTGGGAGAGGAACTAGGTTCGTCGCCCAAACCTTTTTTTCTTATAGTGGTTGTAGATTTCAGTGTAGAATGCAGTGTAAATTGGGTATAAAATTGAGAAGAAAAATTAGACTAAATAGCATTGTCCATAATATAATGTGAAAATGCATGACTACATACATTATATTATGTGGCCTTATTTGACGCCTAGAAGAGATGGTTACAACAACTGCATGTTAGCCCGCTAGGTTTTCATTATGGAATTTTGAGTAAATAGCATTGTCCATAATATAATGTGAAAATGCATGACTACATGATAAAATTATTACATTATATTATGAGGCCTTGTTTGACGCTTTGAGGAGATGGTTACAATAACTGCATGTTAGGTTTTAACTCTAAGATTTTGGGCGGAGCCCAAAATTTCATAATTAAAACTTAACATAACGCCGATAAACCAGTGCCGAGTGCTCGAGGAAGAAGTAAAAATGTACTACCGAACGCTTGGCAATGGTTACTGATCACTCGGCATCTGGCGTCCATAAAAAAAATTGCAGATATCCTACAGAGAGAATTACTGTATATATATACATATATATATGCTCACTTTTTGAGTCTTCCTAAATTTTTTTTGAGGATTTTCAATAGTTTTCTAAAATATTTTGTTGTGTTTTGTGCAGTATGCTACTAAGAATTGGAGCATATGTGAAATGCTATCAATTTTCTCTCTTATATTCTCTAACATTATCCCTTCAAATGCACTTAAAATGAAGTTTTAAGTGTTGAGAATAAATCTATTTAGAGTAATGTTGTTAGGATCTTCCTAATTGACCATATGGGCTGAGACCATATGAAATGTCAGTTGATTTGTACATGTCATATCATCTTCATTAACACTGCAATCGAGATTAACAGATCAACTGACACTTCATATGGTCAGCCCATATGATCAGTTGGGAAGATCCCAACATCATTATTCATCTATTTATACCATATATGTATCATATTTTTAATATAGTTTGTAATTTAAAACCCCCTAACCATCTAAAAAATTTGTCTAAACCCCCACCCATCTAGAAACTCTCTCAAAACCCCCTTAACTTATAATCCTAAATTACCCTTCTAACATACGCTGACGCACGCTTATGCATGTTGATGCGCACTGACGTTACTGTAACTGAATTTTGGTAAAACTGATTTTTTTTTTTTTTTTTTTGAAACTGAATTTCAGAAATTAAATTCAGTTACACTAAATTGAAGAATTCAGTTATGAATTCACTTACAGAAACTGAATTAAGTGATGAAACAATTATACCTTGACTAAAAAGCAATTCACCTTGACTGAAACACAATTACACGTTGACTAAAAAACAATTACACATCACTAAAACAGTTACGCCTTCACTCTGAAACTGAATTAAGTGATGAAACAATTACACCTTAACTAAAAGACAATTACACATTGACTAAAAAACAATTACACCTTCACTAAAACAATTACACCTTCACTAAAACAGTTACACCTTCACTGAATTTAGTTTCACTAAAAAGAACACAGCAACCTTATCAAAAAAAAAAAAAACACACAACACAACAAGCCATCGAGATGAGAGGAGTAGCCAACACAACAAACCATCGATGTGAGCCTAACAAACAACTACTTCATGTTCTCTTACTAATTACTCAAGTGGAGCCTATCAGACAATTACTTCCCTTGCTTCTTACTTGCAATTCGAAGTCACACTTTTTAGCCAAAATCATTAAGCAACCTTATAAAAAAAAAAACAAATAAAAACAACACAGCAAGCCAACACTAATCGAAGTCATAATCACAAACCAACCAGTAAGAATATGAATGAGATCCAAAATGTCCAATACATGCACACCTTTCAAATGGTCTTTATGATAATGTATGAAAAACATCACATCAGTAAGCCATCTCTTATCTTTCTAGTAATGCATCAAAGAACGTAATATGGCATGTGAAATTAAAAAATGATAAGGTGTAATTTTGAATAACAAATTTCCAGCATATAACCAACACTTAGATAGCATAAAGAATATCTATTGAAATCTCACTAAACTTGAATTTCATAACTGGAACGTGAGCATCAGGCATGGGATGCAACTCTATTACTTCAGGCATCTCAGATAGCATCCTATGTAGTTCACCAAAGAAATCTTCCTATAGATACAGCAAAATTATGCAATAATCATGAATAGAAATAGGCCAAAATTACAATTCACAAAACTAAAAGCATAATCAAAACACTAATACACAGTTCAAGGAGAGTACCAATGGGTTTAGATCAAGGAGATGAGTCTAGCAGTGGTGGTAAAAGGTGGAGGCGCTGCCGGAATTCCGAGATCGCCGGCAGGGAGGGCAACGACTTTCTTCGTGGGTGCTCCGTTCGAGATTCTAAGGGAACCATCATACTCAGGGCGACGAGACGAAGGAGGTGTAAGCGGTTCGACACCTCAATGCTGCCGGAATCGGCAGATCACTGGAGAGGGAGTTTGTTCTGCTTGGGCTCGATCCACCGTCTTCGTTGGCTTTCACGATGAGTGGAGTGCAGCGGAAGGAAGAGAGAGGCGAGGCAAGAAGGTTGGGACCGGTCTCGCTGGCAACCATCGCCGGACGACGGAGAACGCATCGTTGACAGCCGCGCGGAGAGAGAGAACACGCAGAGAAAATGTGTGTGTGTGAGAGAGAGAGAGAGAGAGAGAGAGAGAGAGTGAGAGTGAAAAATGAAACAGATTAAGTGACCCTAGGGCTATAATCGAAAAAATTAAAATAAAAGGAGGTCAAACCTAGTTAAGTGTTAGTTGACCAGGGGGTTTTAAGAGAGTTTAAATGACTAATAGGGGGTTTTGAATTAGTTTTATTAAGGCTAGAGGTTTTGAAATAACTAAACTCTAAATAGGGGGTTATGAATAGTTTACTATTTTTAATGAAAATGAGACCCACTTGTATAGGTGGACTATACCTCTATTACCTCTATAAATTTTCTTTTGGGCCATAGAAATATAAATATATTGGTAAAGAACGAAATTACACAAAAACGGAGAATCAAAAGCAAAGAGCGATGACTAGCACAAAGAGTAATGCTATTTGGCCTAAAACAACTGACTAAATTGCTTGAAGCAAATGAAGTGGCAGTCATTAATTGAGTGTCTTGGCCCAAGTATGTATTAAAACACTCAATTCATGACTGTCACTTCATTTGGTCCAAGCAATTTGGCCAGTTGTTTTGAGCCAAATAGCATTACTTCTAGCGCAAAATAAACCTAGATAAGAAAGCCCAAAATTTTTGTTATACGCTTCGGCCTATAGTGCAATAAAAGGAAGGCCCAAAATAGCATATCACGGCTCAAAACACACCAACAAACCTAAAAGAACCAAAACGGCACGTAAGGGGCCCAAATGGCTTGGGACATTACAATGATGGAAAGAAAACTTGGTGTAATTTGCCTTTTAATTCTTTGATTAAAAAAAAAGTTCCTTTTAATTCAAGTTGTCAATGGAAATATGTACTTTGATGCATGGTCGAACTCAGCATAAAGTTTTTCTTTTTGTTTAAATATTAATATAAAAAAAACTTCACATATCATATTTTAGTCTACAACATCGTAGTCGCTTCTAATATATAAGGACAAAAGTATTGTAACGGGCACATTTCCATCGCTATACTTTTACCTTTATATGTTAAAATAAAATACATACTCATTTTTATGTCTTTCAAAATTATTAAGGGTTTTTCAGTGATTTAGCTTATAAATAATGGGGTGTTTAAAATGAATTTACCACATCAAATTTCATTATATGCCTTAATGAGAAACCCATTTTTTCCCCTTTTATTGATATATTATGATACGTGTATTAAGATATTATTTGGTAAGTAATTTAGTAAATAAAATTGGTAATTAAGAAATTAATGAGCATGAAAATACCAAGAATTAATCTCATGTGCTTAATTGGCTCACGTGAAGACAGTGCTTGCTAGTAAAGCCAGACAACTTGCCAAGATTCATATGCTTCTCATATATACTATTATATGATTACAAAGCTTTGGATCTTGAAGATTAATTGCAATGTCAATTTGACAAAATAAATGGAAAATCCATATCACTAACACCAACTATGTATATTGAATTTATAAATCTAGAAATGGAACAGTGGATAGCGTCATGGAGACTAATGGATTTACCGTTGGGATGTCTAGAATATAAATATTTGTACCCATAGTTGATAGCTTGATTTTAATAATATAAACAAAGTACTTAAAATTGATGAAAATGACAAGTCACACGGGCCAAAATACCCTTTGTAATTTTTAAGTTTATCCTATTAGCTTAGCTAGCTCTTGATGGTTGCGAGGGAGCAGATTAATTAGCAGAACTATGGTCTTTTCTATATGGTAAAAGCACCATGATTCTTTATAAGGACACAGGGATGGCTACAGCTTAGCCAGAAAAAGGAAAAAGAAGGAAAAAAATGAAAAGGACATTATTTAGCGATTCATACCTTTAGAGATGAGGATGAAGACAAATCTTATAGATTGATCAAGTGGATTACGAAACTTATATATTATAGATTTTTGTATCATTTTTCCAATGTGAGATTATTTTAATTCACATTTATAGTTTGTACCAAGTCATACAACTCCAACATAATTACCATTGATTATAATTAATCATCACCAAGTGTTAAGTTGAAATCAAATTTATGAGAAGTAAGAGTGTTGTCACACATTAAAAAAAGACATAAATTCAATTTAGACACATAACTATATATGTTATTTCAACGGGATCCACGAACTTCAAATATTTCAAATATACACCTGATTTATTATGTAAATTAAAAAATAAAATTTCGTTCATCAATTTATTGAGAGATCAGTTAAATGTTAGCTTGGATTTTGCTAACGGGGATTAAATGGCGACGTGGCACCAACTCAGCATACATTTCTCGCCAAATAAGCAACACATGTCCACTTGACACGAGCTCACACACTCATTACCTATTTTCCGCTCATCAAATGCTTTCCTGACCATTTAGTTTCCCAAAAACATCATGTTTTTTTCCAAATTCGAATATAAATCTCTCACTTGTGTTCAACGAGCGAGAAAGAGATGATGAGTTTGTGGACTCGTGTTAGGGGTTAGGTGGACCTATGTCACTCATTTGACGGGAAATGAGCGACACGGGTCCACCTAACTCCTGACACGGGCCCACAAACTCTCTATCTCTCTCTCTCTCTATTATTATTAAATTGTTGGCCCGTGTCGCTTATTTGGCGGGAAATATTTGTTGAAATAGCGTCACGTCGCCAAGTAATTTCGGTCAGCAAAAACCAAACTGTCATTTAACTGATCTCTCAACGAATCAATAGACAAAAATTTATTTTTCAATTTAGATAATAGATCGGGTGTATATTTAAAATATTTTAAAGTTCATGGACCCCGTTGAAATAGCTTATATAGTTGTGTGTCTAAATTGAATTTATGCCTTAAAAAAAATAAAGGCCTATCTACGTGTTTAGAAAATCTTGGACCTCTTCGCCAATGAGAGTAAGATGATGAAATTTCAATGTTTATTTTTTTGTTTGAAGAGAAAGAAAATCTCAAATATTTTTCATTGTTTTAGTCTCTTTAGCATTTAGTCTTCATTCTTAAAAAAAAAAAAAAAAAAAAATCATACAAAAAATTTGGTTAATGGATTAATTTAATGGGTGAAGAAAGTGGTTATGGGGGCAATTACCTTCACTAGACTATAAGAGCATCTATAGCCCTTCCCTAACCTTTCCCCCAAACTCTAATCCTTCTCGAAAATCTCTCAAAATTTTCTCAAATCAAGTTAAATGTACGAGGCTCTCCAAACTCTCCACAAACTTACATCGGTCAAATTTTGGAACTTTCAACTTTAGCATTGGAAATCCATTATCCAAACTTATCCTCATATTTGAAAAAATAAATATAGAAAAAGGGTTGGAGATGTTCCAAGTGGATTCGAACCTATAACGAATTGTCAATTGGTATTGAGTTGAATACTCTAATTTCTTTAAAACTTGTTTCAAATTTATGTCCCTTTTTAAAATTTGAACCCCATTTTTTTATATTTGAAAGAGATCGAACATTTGACTTATACTAATCATAATCTATTTTACCATCCCCACTTATCACTTGGCCGGCTCCATAATCTAATTTCAACCTCTCTTTAGACAAGGAAGATGATTGACGAACAAGTTATTTTCTAATGAAGTCTATAAATAAGGTAGGGGCTCCCAACTCAGTTGGTAAGACCTATAATCCCAACTTAAAGGGTTCTTCACTTTCTCTTCAGATATTTTAGGTCCCATTTGAAAATATAATTTTGAATAAAGGCTTTAGACAGGCACTGTTAATACGTTGTCTAAACTCATGGCCATCTCTACCTTGACCAGAACTTAGCATTGAATGATTAATAAAAAGATGAAGAGTTGCGCGACTGGTTTAAAAGCAAAAGAATTTTAGCATTGAATAATTAACCAAAAAGATGTTAAAGCAATTAAAGGAGGATTGGATGGAAAGAAACAACAGTTTCCTAAGTATAAACTGTCTTTAATTTGGTCAAACCAAATGCAGAATCATTAGGCTGCACAAAAATAAGGGCAGCCAAAGCCAAGACACATGCTTCCAAACAAACACACTCACACAGACACACACACACTCTCTCTCTCCAAGTATTTTCCCACTTTTTCTTTCTTTTTCTTGGATGAGAAAACAAAGGAGGGTGATTAGCTGGGTATGTGTCAGTTCACTAGCTGGGCAAATGGAGTTTCCAGTACTTTTTATTATCACTAAGTGTCACGGGCTCACTTTTTACGCAGCGGAATTTGCCCGTGCGGCGCCGAGATTCCTCTGAATCAAGGCCAGCCATCTGCCTCTTTACTCTTTTCAATATAGACCCATGTGTCCCCCTCTCGAGGTTTGCCAACAAGAACTACTCATCTCGAGTCTCACTCGTAGCGACTATACGATTGCTTCCTTGTGTCAAGGTTCTCAGCCAAGACACTCGCCCGATCGATAGATTCTTATGACGCCGGCATTCCATTTTTACATGTCGGGTCTTCTTTTGTTTCATCTCTTAACCGTCATGGCACTAAGGGCTAGCTCGCGCCCATAGTCCTTTCCTCAAGTTGAACATGCAAGCCAACTTGCACGCATGCCACCCGAGTGAGCAACTCTTCTCCGATGCCCCACATTAGCTTCTCTCGTTGACACGGGGTCGCCCCTTCCCGTGCCTGCTAGCATCATTTATCGTGCATGGCCGAACCCAAGCCGATGCCCTCGTTGAGTACTACATGGCCAATGTGCACCATGAAGTCTCCGGAAGTTCACATCTAGTTGGCATGATGTGCATACGGCGCGGCATAAGGAAATTCCCCTTGTAGCCTCGTGTGCGCGCGCCCAGCGCAATACAAGCACTCCCGCTCGCTTGTACTGTCCGTGGGACCTCCTGTCCCACGGAGACACATGACCGCCCTCCGGAAGTCATGTGCCCGCCCCCTAGGTCCCCTCAGGTTCCTAGAGTAGCTCGCTTAACGCTCCATGGGTGTGGGCGCCGGGGGTGGTGGAGAGCTTGACACCATGTCTCCCCCTAAAGAGCATTTTATGCCTTTCTTCACAAAACAGGAGGAAACATCAACATGCGCGAGGAGTCATAATTGGCCATAATAAATTCATCCGAACTCCGAATGACGAACCGTCAGTTGCGTTGGACTCGTTTCGACCTCCTGGATTTACCGGTATTTTTAGATTTCCCAAATTCCAACCGGAAGACCCCGAAACAGCCAAATTACAAAACTACCCTTCCACGCGCGCAACCCGGCCACTCTTCGCCAAACGGATGGCATTCTCTAGCCATTTTGCCCTCCATACTTCACATTAATGTCACGGAAGCACAACTCTAAGTGCGGACCGTGACAACAAGCATAATTTGAGCAAATCTTATGAAGCAATAAATCACATGCATAGAAAGTTTCAAAACAACTCATAAACTAATAAGAGCTCAAATCCTCTAATTATGTTTTATGTACACCTTCTGAATTTGTTTTCTAATCGAACTTATTACCTAATTTTGAGAATTAAGAAGCTAATCTTCCTCCTAATTTATATCTTGACTCCGTGACTGCCTCACTGTATGTATTAATAGTATACGGCCACATGTGTATAATTTGGCACTAAGACCATTAGAAAATTAGAGTATTTAACAAAAAATCTATTTATAATGTGTGAAGACTGAAGAGGTCCAACTCCTTATAATCTATTATACAAAGCTATAACCTATAAGTTTCCAACGTACATCAACACACCATGTTGTCACATAAACCAATCAATTAAGCCCTTTAAATTGTCCTCGTTATCGACCACTAATCTTTTATGAATTTAAAAAAGGGATATAAAGTCATTCACAGGAAGGATTTAATAGTAAGCCTGTAAGTGTCTGACTGATTCTTCGATAAGAATAGTATGGCAGATAGGCACCTCCTTTTATCCGGATACTTCGTTCATTTCAAGGCAGATATTAATTTAAATCTTTTTGATTATCTTCAGAAAATGAAGGGATTGGGATCTTCTCCGGTCACACTCAAAGATATCCCGTCACACAAAAAATGTCATTGGCTTCTTCTTGCGAGGTTATTTTGGTCATTATAATAGAAAAGTCTGCAGCTTGTGGTTCATCATCAAATCATTGATCTTATGCTTCAAGCTAAAACAACAACCAACTGAAAGGGTCTATTGAGAGAGAGCAAATGGGACAAGGACAACAATGATAGAAAAATGAACATTAAGATTTTAGATTTTTTTTTTTTTAAGGGATAGGACAATTTACAAGAATAACTGGAAAACTGGACCTGAACCAAACAGAAGAAGCAGCAGAAGCAGCAGAGCACATTAACAACAGCAATCCAGAATTCCCCAGAGAACAGGTTTTGATCCACAAGCAAAAGATTTTTTTTTTTTTGGCCACTACAAGCAAAAGATTGAACAAAAAGATTATATACTAATATCCCATCCCATCTAAAAATGGGAGGTGTACCTAATTAATAATCTGCTATTGAACTAAAACAAATAGTACCACCACTTGTAACTTCTTGACTTTTGCTAATTGCTAGCAGTAACCCAATAGTTGGAATTTGCTATATAATAAAATAAAATAAACAATTGAATTGAACTTTTCTTCTCAGTTTCTGTATTCTAGTCAACAATACATAACAAGTTGTTACTGCAGTTGAACCTTGACCAAACACTAAGAAGTTGTTTGAAAGAACAGAAACAAATGAATAGTGGGTCAAGAATGAACAATCCCAATAGCTGAAATTCAAGAGCAAATGATCTTTGAATGAATGAAAAATGAAAAGTTTGTTTTGTTCTTTTCTTCTTTTTTTGTTTTTCACCCATTTGATCTCATTGCTCAAAACAATAAAATTTTACCTCGGATCCCAAGATGAACCACATCCCACCCACATTGTTAAGCATCAGACAGTACACTGAAATCATCTTCTTCTTGAGGAGCAGGCATGTTGAGATCTATGAAACTCTCTCTGGCTTTGATTTTGGCACCCACCCCACCCCCCATTCTTGAAGAAGAAGAAGAACCCAAAAGGTGAGATCTTTTGTGGCCACCCAGGGCTTGACCAGAGCCAAAAATCTTGCAGCAAAATGGGCACTCAAACAGCTTCTCATTATTAGCTGCTGCATTGCTTTTAGCTTCTGCTTCATTGCGGAGGCAAATCTTCTTGTGTCCACACATTGCCTGATAAGATCGAAACACCTTGTTGCACTTCTCGCACCGATTCCTCCCTCCTCGAACTTTCTTCTCCAATTTGATCTCCACACCCAATTCCACTGACTCATCCACCACTTGCTTACCTTGTTCTTGATCTGCTTCCCCATCATTTGTTCTCATCCACACATCTCTCGACAGCATCATCAGACACATGGCAACATCTTCTTCTGGGGAAGTGTCCGACACCGAACTCACCGGTTCCGGCTCCGCCGCCGCCGGCTGAGTCGACTCAGCCAAACTCGGTGTTGGTGTTGATATTGATGTTGTTGTTGTAGTTGTCGTTGTCATCAACTTGGGTTTCTTGAGCAACTCCAATTTTTGCCTCTGATTCTCTGCCACAAAGGGTCTCCGATTCCGCTTGGATCGTCTCCGAGTTGGGTTTCTCGACTCGGTCTCGCTCTCTCTGTCCTGAATGACAGACCCGGCATCGACTGCAAAAGAGAACTCGGGATCTGCAAGCCTGAAACTTTTCTTCGGATTCTCTCTCAACCCATAAACCAAAGCCTTCTCCGGATCCTCTGCTTCTTCGACTTGCTGTTCTTGTTGTTCTTCATCTTCTGGTTCTTCACCTGAAGACGAAGATGAAGAAGAGGCCGAGTCAGAAGACGGGTCAGGGTGAGCGAGTTGGTGGGTCTTTGGGGGAAGAGGAAGGGTGGCCAAGTGAGCCTTCATGTGGCCACCCAATGCTCTGCCATTAGCGAAACTCCGAGCGCACAGCTTGCATTTGTGCCTCTCCATTGGCACAGTACACAGCAAAGAAAAGTAGAGCAGACCACAGTAGAGGCAAGCAAAGATCAACTCTTGCGCTCTCTCTCTCTAAAGCTTTGGCCTTTGAAAGAGTAGTATGGAGAGATTTGGGAACTTAAAAGGAGTAGGTGACAAGCATTCCTTCACCAAAAGACACACACAACCCCAAAATTATATCATTTTAACATAAACAAAATATGAAACAAAAAATTTTAAGAAAAAACAGTTGTAAAATGTTAAAATAAAAAAGAAGAATGATAATAAACTCATTAATTTTTTAGTGTGCCAAAAATTAAAAAAGTGTGATCATGAATGGGGAAAGAGGGACAAGTAACATGCAATGCTTGCCCATTTCAGTAGTAAACTTTTCTTTTTACCACTTTTTGGATTATGGAATTAACTTAAACTCTTTCCATACCATGCTTTGTGAGTGAAGGTGTGTATGTGTATAGTGGTAGTGTAGTGTGTGGTACTCATTGCCAAGACCATTATGGATTTGCTAGTTTCAAGACCAAATTGACTGTGTAACATGGTTTTTAGTTCAAAATTTACGAGCGGCCATTTTTGGTTCATTTGCAAATTGCAATCTTTTTTTATGCACATGATTACATGGCATGATCCATAGAAACTCAAATTTATTATTATATTTCACCAGGCTTATTTTCATATCTTGTGGCTATATCTATAAAATAGTTAAATTTTATATTTTCCCATACATAAAGGTAGTTGTTCTTCTACTGCTTCATCCTCCTTTTTCCCATTTGTTAATGATTCTTCTTTTTCCTTTTTCATTCTTTTAGGAAAGAAGTAAAAATTCTAATTGGCTTGTTATTCCATTGCTACATTTGCTGAATTAACCTATATTTGTGGGTTTCAATAGACTTATTCATCAAAAATTAAGTTACTCTTTTCCTAGTATGCTCTCAACTTTTGATTTTATCACATTTAAACAATTGGGTCCGACTAAATTACTAGAATAAGGTGGGATTTGTGAACAATAAAGGAAAAAGCATCAGAAAGAAAGGAATCTAAATTAGTGGCTTCACTTACAAAAGTCAAAAAAACTGTTGAGTTTGTTGTAACAAAAGGCTCTAGGTGATAAGATCATGTGCTATGAAGTAAAAAAAGTAACAAGAAATTTTCCCATCCGTTATCTTAAGCAATTTTTGCTCCATCTAAAAATTTTCCGGTAAATGACATTGGTGGGCAATCTTTCAATTTTTTTTTTTTTTTCTCTTTCTGATAGATGTTATTCATGTAATTTTCGTAATGCTAGGCGTAGTAATTTTTCTGGTTGACTGTAAAATAACATGACATGTTAAGGTGATATAACAAATCTATTCAAATAATATAGACATGATATACTATATTAATAACTAGGGGTGTGAATTGGATTGAAAAATCCGAATATGATCGATTTCGATATGAAAATTTTCAATTTTGAAACATTCGAATCAAATCCAAAATTTGAAAATTTTGATTTTTTTTTTTTAAATGGCCGAAATTTTCTGGATGCATCTTGATTTGATATTTTCAAAATTATGTTAATTGATTTCTTATTTATATTAATATTATATATTTTATCATTTATTTAGTTTATAAAAGCAAGTGCACCTCTTTGTTTTTCCATGCAACCAAAACATGCTAGATTTTTTTTATTGCTTTTTTAGATTTTTTTATGGTCTGGTACAGTTTTAAATGTTATTTAAATTAATATTTTGTATATTCTTTTGAAAATTAGATATATAATTTAATTATATTGAAACGCATCAGAATCTATTGTCTTTTAATTTTTTTTTTTTGTTAATTTCATTATTATTCACAAAAATAAATCTGAAGATGTTCTAAAAAAATCTGAAAAATTTCAATTTTTTATCCGAAAATTTTGAAAAATGTGATATTAAATAAAAAAAATCAAAAATTTAAATGAGATGTTGAAATTTCAATTTTTTGGAATGAAAATTAAAATATAAATTTCATTTTAAAAATTTTTGAATTGAAATTAGAATATTCTATATATGATTCGATTTGATTGAAATATATCCCTATTAATATCTGTATACGTGTTATTTTTTAGTTATTTTATAACATTATATTGGTATACTACGTAATATTACTAATCATAGAAAAAATCTCCTAAAAACTTTTAGAGGGATTCAGTGCTGATTAGTCATTTAACTCATTCGTATGCTAATTTAATTTCTATGTACTTTTCCAGTTTCCTTTGATATAATTTTGTATGTATTGCAATTTTGATATTTTGTAGGAGGAATAATAGTGTAATATCCCAAATGAATTTTAAGCGACTACGTACGAAACAGCTGGAAGTGGTGATATGGTAGCATTTAGCCATTTACTATGCAATTTAATATTTAAGAATCTGTTACTTTTGCCGGGGTTATCAGAACCCAACTGTCACATTACAATAACAAGCATTAGCATTTAGCATGCCGGCCGGTGCTTTTTATATGGACCGTTACATCCACGCGCCTTCGATGTCGTGCTTTCCTCCTTTCTTTTATTAATTATATAATATTCGTGAGCAGATTCGGATTCAGCTCTACTAATCTCCAATTCATAGAAGCAATGTTTTCATTTGATTGTGGATTGTTGTGTCACTTTTTTAATGTAGGGTACAGTTGCAAATTTGTACAATTCAAAACTATTCTGGAATTTTTGTACATCACCATGATGGAGGCAAGCATCGAGTAGATTTATTCTTGTGTGAGATTTTATTTAAAAAATCTCGATGCAATTAATAGTAAATCACCAACTTATGAGAAGACCTTTCCTGCACTTGTGATACACAACATAGAGAGAAGAGATGTTTTTTGGACATTGAGTTTTGGGACTCACTCTCCTCTCAGTCCTCTGTGTGTGTATGTTGTGATACCACATCATTTATCACAGGTGCATTAAAGTTTTTTTCCAAACTCATATATTATTGATTGATGTGTTACTTTTTGATATGAGATTTACTACATATACACTCATGACTGTATCGAGTTACATAATTTCAACATTAATTTTTTTTAATATAACCAAAAAATAAAGTAATGTTATATGGATGTCAACCACTTTTATATTCTAAAAACATAAATATAAAGATACAGTAATTATTATAATTGAGTGGCACTATTGCCAATCCTCATTCTTATTTACTCACGCACCTTATTTTAACAACCTTGAAATTTTTATGGAAAAATAAATCTATTCATTACACACCCCCGTCCATTATTCTCAAACTGCCCTTATCCTTTCCTCCTCCTTCACCTCTTCCTTCTCCTTCTCCTGACCCTTATTAGCCCTTAAAACATGCTTGTATAAACTTTGGTTCACCACTTTTGAAGAAAGGAAAATACCTTCTCTTCAAAATAATTGTCGAATCAAATTGGAGGAAATAAGTAGTGCTCAATTTCAATTGAACTCCAAAATCGTCCTCAATCAATGAAAAAGAATTTGGATTTGGGAAATTTCTATGTATATGCTCACAAATGGTTATATATATATAATACCATTGTACAAAAAGCTTCAATATTGGATTACGTTAATACAATAATTAAATTTTATAGATAAATATTCTTCTTGAAGTTGATAGGCAATTGTAGTGGTTCTAGTTCGTCCATGGGCTCAATTTGATTCTTCCAATTTTGTAAAAGAAAGTGTTGAAAGGCTTAATCCATGTTTCAATACTCTTAGCACTAATGTGTTCCATTGGTGAAATTGATGTCGAGCACCCCACATGCTGCAATTGAAGGTGAGCACTGGGCAGCCATGACAACCTTAAATATATATATATTTTTTTTTCTTTCTATCAGTCTAACCTATTTAGTAATTTTATAAAAAAAGAAAAAATTATAATAATTTGTTTTAAGAGGGGTGGGGAAATAAAACAGTGGCAGTATAAATAACACCACTCTTTACATAATTTTAAATTTTATTAAAATGTGAAATGACAATAGCACTACTGCCAATTACTTCATTTTTTTTTAACCAGTTAGGATATCTGAAAGTGAGAATATGAACTTTACCTTTTTTTTTAGAAAATCAATGTGATCATCAACTGGATTATACTTTGGTAGTGATCTTTTACATGTTTCTACTTCCCTTTCTTTTCTTAAAAATTGTTTCTCTTATACCATGGTCATTTTTAATTTTCATCTACTATTATATGTCATCCAAATCGTGATTCAATGACAAGTATTTTATAACCAAACTTGTTAATATTTGCATATAACAGTCAAATTAGTACTATTATGTACACAACACTACTTTTCAGAAAACGAACAACAGTGTATACTTTGCTTTTCGTTGTTGCAAAGTGAGTCAATTTATGGCACCCAAGATGATGTGACTTGGGTTGATGGAGCAGTTATAGAATTGTATTGTATTTGTCAATAAATAGCAAAATTATGGCACAATCTGTCTTAACCTTTAATCCAACTCTTTTCTTGAATGAACTCCTTTTTGTTTATCTGACAGTTAATATTCCCTAAAAAGTTCTGGTCCACGTGGCGTGATATGAGTCGACCATGTGGAATGTGGATGACCATTGGGGTCAACTGCGTTCCCAGATATTAGGCTAGGTTTGGGCCTTTGGGCCAAGAACAGAAAGTGCGCGGCCCATTGCTTGTGAGATTAGTGCTTGACATAGCTCATTAATCACTTCATCCAAAATCACTATATAAATTGAAAGGCAATACTTTACTTCCTTGATAATATTACTCTCCTTTCTCACGTGTGGGGTTACTAAAGCTAAATACACTAATAAATTTTGGGCGACTTGAGAATACACGTGTCCATTAGATTTGGTAAATATTATCCACTTTGACATCATGTAAATACTTTTACATATATTGTCCATTAGCTTCATACCTAAAATAAATTAACAATAAATAAAATGACCCAAGACCTTACATATTGTAAGACAAAACTTGACTTCCCCAAGGATAAGATATTATTTTGAATAATAACCTCATTGATGTAACAAGTCACACCTGCAACAAAAGTTTGATTCTCCCTTTTCTTTTCTCAAATTCAAATCTTTTTTTCACCACCCCCATATTCAGTGAGATTACAATTCACACCCGCATTATGAATTTGATTCTCGCTTTTCTTTCCTCAAATTCTAACCCTTCTTTCAGCACCCCAAATTCTAACCCTTGTTGGTACAAAGAAATAAAAAACTATACAATGGAGATAATCATTTGCAACCAGAAGTATAATAATCCGGACAAGTATATGATGGAGCCTTCAGCCTTGTACATATGTTGTACGCTGTATGGTTTTTTTGGTCTAAAATGTACATTGTAGTGGGTGGTACTAAAAGCGACTGGTCCCAGCCTATTGTGACTGGTGATGCAGCAGTGGCAAATTAATTAACCACCAAATGGAATGAGCCAATGCTTGCAAAGCTACCCGTAGACTGATAGACAGAGTACACATACTATTCTATTGACACATGTCTCGAGGCAAGCTTAAGCCTGCTACTGCTCTATGCAGACAAAGTGAACAACCCAGGATTCGCCTATTCTGCAGTTTTCAGTTTTCTCTGCAGTTTTCAGTTGTACAGTACTACAGTACACTTCAAGTGTACAAACAAACCCAGCAAAACTGACCCACTTGTAAAGTATCATTGTATTTGTGAGGTCTTTTCCACTTATGCGCGCTGCCCCAATGGATGGTGCACCTGCTGGGTGCACAAACAAGGTGACATCTGGTGCATTCTCAAGCAAAGCCTTGTCACAAGGGACACGTGTTACACAAGACTGGTTTAGTTTCTTTCCAAGCAAGTGACGTCAGCACGAATAGTACTATATAGAGGGGGATGTGCTTGGTCAATGACTTGAGTGTCCAAGGGTCGTTAACCTGTACCACACTGCTACCTCTGGTGTTTCTTTGTGATTCAACAGCGAATGTGTTACTTGGACATTATCAGACTAGCCTTCTGGTTTAACCTCACTTCCACATGTCGTCTTAGCATTCGAGGGTCAGACCATTGACCTACTTGTAAAGTATCTCGTTGTATGTTCTCCACCCCACCACCCCCCATAGGCTTTTCTTTTAACTTTTGTTTCTCCTACTTTTTAAATTGAGGGATTTCTTCTTCAAAATAATTAAGAAGCTCAAGCACTTGGCAAGTTTGGTGTCTTTTCTATGCGATTGCTGGTGTGGGTAAGAAAAAATTGTGGCAGCTGCATACTGTTAGTTTGATATATATAGTTTATCCATTTTGCAAACAGCTTAAACTCTAATTTCAAGAGTTCATGTGTTCGAAATTCTCATCCTCCATTTATCCATCACTTATCAGTTACCAAATTAACTTTTACGGTATGGGTGCATCTAAACTGTTTAATTTGCCTCTTTCTATGTGTAGGATGAAGTTTCGAGAATCCAAGTTTTAGCTTGATATTCTCTAAGAGCTTAACTAATTTGGTGGTTAATTGTCTAACATATACAACATCCATCTATAAAAACTGATCATGACTAACACGTGAGAGGATGATTGTGAGAGCTGAAAGAGTGATATATATATTTGTATACATCTGTGGTGTGATGTGATATGTAAGAATATTTTGTAAATAAGATACTGGGTTGGCCCAAGTGGGTTTATTACTACATTTTGGGTTTAGACCAAGTTAGCAGTCTATGCATAATTTTTTTTTGGATCAGAAGTCCATAATGCATGATGTTTCATACTATTATAGTCAGTTTTTGCTGTCCTCTTTTTTATAGTTATAACTTACAAGTGATTATTTGTTTGAGTTTATGTTGAAAAATAATAGAATCTAGCTCGTTCTAGAAAAATAGAAGTTATATCACAATTTAAGCATAATAGATTCAAGCGCTGACTCATAAGTCATATATGATGCAAAACCAATTGTTGCTTTTGGAACACAAAACCCACAGTAATGTTATTGCTCATTCAAATAAACTTGTTTGTTGGGATGTTCTCAGCCATAAACTCCACCATTCCAGTAAAAGAGAAAAGTTAATTATGAATTGGGTTAGATTAGGTCTTCTACCTTAGGCCCATTACTTAAATAGACATCTTTGTCCAATAAAGCCCATCTCTTTGAGCATGTATCTTCATTCTTCAGTCAGTTTCTTATATTTTTCTTCAATTTGAAGATAATTTAGGAAAAAAAGTTAGATTTAAGGAAATTCTCTCAAATGCAAAAGTTGAAATTTTTCATATATCTTATTTTTGTTTGGGTTTCTAGTCAAAAATTTGACTATTGGAAGTTTGGAGAGAGTTTGAGGAGCCTCATCTATTTAACTTAATTGATTTGAGAAAAATTTTAGAGAATAGTTGAAACTCTGTTTTATATTGTTTTTTCTCAAATTTAAATTTGAGGGAAGGTTTAAGAAAGAATTGGAGATGTTCTTAAAATCTATTACAGTACTTGAAATATAAAGATGTTTGTAATTACTTGTGAGTCTTGGAATTGAAGCAGATACCTTTTATACACAGTATAACAAACACTATCGTATTTCTTAATTTCATTGAAACTTCATATACACCTTTTCTCTTTGAGACCACAGTTGCAGAATATATTCTCTTTACATTGAATGAAACTGAATAAAGCATAAACAACACCAAAATTATACGATTTTATATCCCAAATATACAAATAGAAGATATTTTTTTATTTTTTTTGCCACTACAAATCGAAGATACTTAGATACATTATAGTGTGCTTGTCGAATTTTATTTAAAGTCTTTGAAGATGTTATCTAACTTGGCCATTGGATTATGGTGGCCCTTCTAATTTTCGCTTCTTGCGCAATCACAAAAAAAGAATAATAATAATAAGAAAGAAGATCAAAGAAGAATCAACTGATGGAATAGTGTTTAACTAGTCATTAATTATTGTAATAATACTGTTATTATTCCCCTGCAGGAGAAGTTTATTAATGGCCCACACAATATTACATAGTAAACCCTTTTTACTTATATATGACGGATTCAAAATTTAAATCCTCTGCTAGTACTTGAACTTCAACAATTCTCTGGAGCGAACGACAATGTTGATGCACTAACATCGAACAAGAACCTATAATTTGTTTGCTGAACTGCGCCCAAAACGTTTGGACCTTCTGGATCAATTGACAACACCATCATGCAAAACTCATTCGCAGATTCAAAGTCTTGGAAGAGTGAAGCGTCATGGATGGAAAAGTAGCGATGGGGTGGATTTCGTAGCAGAGGTCGAAGCCAGTCTTACTTGCCTCCAATGGCTGCCATCCGTACATGTTCAGAAAGTAGTCCACCATTGCTTGTCTCAAGACCTTGAATGCTCCCTCAACAAGGTGACTGTACGGAGCTCCGGAATCAATGACAAAACCACCTCCACCCGATGTGGTAAACAAGTTCGGGTCTATTTGGAGTTATTCTCCATTCAAACTGATCCCGTTTAGCTTTAGGTAATAAAAGTTATATGGGCCTTCAAAAAGTGGTGTGGTTTTTACATTACTAGGAGGAGTATCTCTTATGTCTGCGTCATCACCAAACTTTAACAATGCTTGATCCTCGAACCGTTGTGGAAGGCAGTAGGAGAATTTTCCAAGGGTGATTGTGCTTAACTGGTTTAGAATGCTAGAAGAATGGCCCTTCCCTAATCCCATAATTCCTGCTATGGGATTGCCTTCTCTTAATTCCAAGAGGGTCATGGAAGTCAATCTTATTGATGAGTCCAATCCCAAATGCCACATTTGGGATTGGTAGCTCCCCATTTTCGGTTAAGAATTATGTGAATGTGTCAAGTCCAAAAAAACCGGCAGTGGTAGCATCATCATAGTATTTCAACTTCATAACACACAACTCACCACCACGAACAAGGTGTGGGGGTGTACAAATTGGGTGAGTGTAATGCATACCTCGGAATGTGGTCGACGTCCTGGGGTCGAATAAAGGCAGTGACACTTGGAAGCATACTCCGCATACCTTACATTGAACCCACGTGGGACTGCTGCCGGTGTCCAAGGCCACGTTGGCCTTCACCGGAGGTGTGTGCCAATGACAATCTCAGCGTAAAAGAAATCACTGTATGTGCGTTTAAGAAGGGATTTTATAGTGTTTGGAACTAATGGTTGTGATGAATTGATAGTCATGAGACGCGGAAGAAGTTTAAAGACACGAGCTTTGGAAATTTGAGTCAGTATTTTATGTTGCTCCAAAAGGGTAAGATTTTTGGGAGAGAAGGACAATTTGGGTGAGAAAATGGTATGCATGGGGATGCTGAAACCTTGAGCTGTGCCTCCCATATTGGTTGCAGCAAACATGAGAAATAAGGTTATGATCGAGAACACTACAAACGAAAAATGGAACAGTACTAGTAGTAGTACTAGACATGGTTCTCAGGCTCATGGTTTTGCTCTACTGTTTTTTAATTTAAAGCATCACTACAACATTATCTAGCAAAGCCCACCAATGACTAGTATTTATACTATGGATTCTGATAACCTTTGCAATGGTACAATATATACTTCAATTCATTGGCATATCTACTTATTATTACCAATCACCAATCAGTACTGTACAAGTTATTTCATATGTACATCTAGTGGTGTGATTAGGTGTAACCGATGCAAGCGGCTCATTAGGTTTTCACTACTTTAAGTTTAGTAGCTTATATGTGTGAATTAGTTTTTCTCTGTATGTATCCACTATGACCAATTCATTGCAAGTGGCATGGTATTAATGTGTTAATTGAAGGTTTGAGTGTGACATAGAGATATTGCATTTTGGGGGTACTATAGTGTGAGAAGATCGATGAGAGATGCTTCAACACCCAAATCATTTTTTGTACAAATAGATCAATGGTGTCGATTAAATGTGATTCATTTCAATGCAATAAAGTTGAAGATAGCATTATTCACTAGTGCTTGTGTGAAAGATAAGCACTAGCTTGCAGATTTTCTTAATTACTTTAAATGAAACTTAACGGAAGTATAAGCAATACTAGAAATATATGTATAGTACGTTTCAGATCCAAAAACAGATCGAAGATAATGGTTTCTTGATTTTTAATTAATAAATATATATTTATATATATATATATATGAAGATGGTTGTAACTTATAACTTGTATGAATATGGGCTAGTTTGGTATTGATGTGAAGAAAAATTGCTGTGAAATAAAACAGTTGTGAAATAAAATTAACTGTAAAGTAGAACAGTTGAGTGAGTGTTTGGTAAATTAATTATGTTTTCAAAAGTGATTTGAGTACAACAAACAGTATCAAAGTGTTTAGTAAATGTTAATGTAAAAGTGTTGTGACAGTGTATAATTACTAAAATGGACATGATGCTGAAAGTGTCTTTCACTTATTTATTTGGTAAAAATAAAATATTTTTTTACTTGTTTTTGAAATTTTTGGCTACAAATTTTTATTAGCATTAATTTTTCTAAGAACAACATTATTAAATAAGTATGCCTATTATTTTTTAGGTATATTATAATTTTAATCGTACAAATAAAATATCATAATTAATTATCACAATATAAAAATATAACTAACAATTAACATATTTTTAAATTTAAAATAAACAAATAAAAAAATTATAGAAATCAATGAGGGTATTATAAGTAAAATAAAATATTCATTATTGATGTGATTCACTATAGCTTTCAAAAGCATTTACAAACCTGTTTTATGTTTTTGTTGTGTGGAGTTGAGAATTGTGGGGAAAACAGTTTTTAATTTTTTTATTAAACACCAAAATTGTTGTACGTGATTGAAAATTATCATCCACAGCAACTTTTAGATCCTTCACCACAATCTCAAATGGAGCCATATCTAACTAGTCACTATGTCATGTACTAATAAAATGATATGGATATCAAGCTATCTTTTATTTTATAGATGGGTCTTACACAAAAAAATGTATTTTCATCAATATGCATGCATGTAAGTATATAAGTGTGCCATGTATATTGTATAATGTTAATTATATCATGATCAACTACATATAAAGGGCCTAAAGGCTTATAATTAAAAAATGAGATTTTAAAATTTTTTTACAACAAAGGGTTAGTGGAGGTATCTAAGGGAGTAAGGCAGTGGTAGATCTAAGATCCCTAATCTTGGGGGTCAGGTGTAAAAATTAAAAAAAACAAAAGAAAATTGACGACAATAACAATGAAAAATTGAACGATAGTAGTTTCATTCATAATTCATGGTAAAACAACATTATCGGGGGTGGGTTGGGACGTGAGTGTTGGTTTTGGGGAATTTTGGGGTTGAAGTTATGTTTGGGAATTGAGGGCTTGGGTCTGTCTTCTGCTATACTGTTTTTTTTTTTTTTTTCTAATTCTTGGCTCAAAACATCATTTTGATCAGGAGACTTAAAAAAAATTAAACACCTCTGGCTCAAAACAAGGTTGTTTTGGCCAGGCTACAAACTGAAAAGAAAAAAAAAAAAAAGGATGCTCTCTTTGTTCACACTTAGGCTTTTCATCAAGCACTTGGTGAACGATTGGGCAGCGAGGGGTCACCGCCTAGAGGTTCGCAGGGTTGCTGTCTAGAGGTTTGGGTGGTCACTGGCGGCTGAGAAAGATAGTTCTAGGCTTCATGCTCCGACATCAGGAGGTTTGAAGGGTCATCAACGGCTAAGAAAGGTGGTTCAAGGCTTCGTACTTCGGCGTTCGGGGGGTCGCCCAACCCTTACCTCCCTAAGTGGATCCACCACTGAAGTAAGGGTACAATTATATAGGTGCTCGTTTATAAGACAACTACTTATATTGTGGGGATTTTTATCTATCATATTGTTTTATTGAAATGTCATAAATAAACGAACAATCCTTTTTCTTTGACAACATTTGGGAATTCTTTTCATTACATATAATGAGAGTGAAGGAAGGATAAGTGATGCCAAATATATATATTTATAGGAGAATTTTCAGGTAAGAATATTCGCAGGTGCGTACGTCGACACAATGTCAATATGGGGTCAATATATGCTGCAGCACATTTTGGAATCTCGTGTCGACTCCATATCGGCATTGTGTTGACGTTCACACCATGTGAATGTTCTTACCAGAGAAGAACAAGACTATATATATATATATAGACATCTTCCAATAAGGGATTCCTCATTTAGTATTAAATGAAGGATCCCTCTGTGAGGCACATACGAGTTGTTTTGTCAATCTGAACCGTTCATTTTTTATATCTCCATTGATAAATCATTCCTATAAAAAATGAACCAAATCAAAAATAGTTAAGATATTCAATTTGAATTAAACAAATAGACGAACTACAAGTTCATCTATTTTTACATAAACTTTGACCGCTTAATCAATATAATGTGTTAAATGAGAGATCTCTTATTGGAAGGGACATGTGTGTATATATATATATATACAACTCCTTTCTATTGAGAGATTCCTTAATAAGCTTATTTAAGATATCTCTTGTGGAGTTCACTCCACATTATATTTTGATGATCGGAACCGTCAATTTTTGTGGTCTTCTTTAAAGGATCGTTCTTAATTACAAAAAGTTAGGTTAATCGAAAATCTTTTGATTGTTGATTAAACGGTCACTATTTTAAGTGTTTATCAAAAATATTATGTTCGTCTATATATTTGATTAAAGTTTAATAGCTTAATAGATTTCGACTTGTCTAATTGTTTGCAAGAATGATTTTTGACTATATATCTAAAAAATAAATGATTTGAATCGTTAAAATAATATATGAAGTGGGCCCTATGAGAGATCCATTAAATGAAATTATTTGAGATATAATTTCCTCTCACAATACACATTTAAGATAATAAGATATATAGTTGTGGTCGGTTTTTAATTAATATATGTAGATGGTTGTAACCTGTAAGTCTCTGAAGTTGCTTTTTATATACAGTACTGCAGGGCATGGCACACAACTATCAAATGACTCCTTACAACGCCAACCTATCTTTTGATTCACGTACAGATGGGCCTCTAAAAAAAATGTATTTTTATCAATATTTAAGTCTTTGGCCAAAATTTGGCCAAAAAAAAAAAAAAAAGAAGTCTTTGGCCAAAAAAGAAAAAGTCTTAAGTATCGCATCCTGGCCAAAAAAATTAAATAAATAAGTCTTTAAGTATCGCATGGCCAAAACAAATGAAAAAAATATATATACACATGGTAATTCGATCAATAGGCTGATGAGGTTAATTTTTGGATTATATATATTCTAGATCAATATATTTAGGGGGCTTAGAAGAAATGTAAATGAAAGCATGATTTTGGGAAAATTGATAAATGGAGAAGTTTTAGGATTTGGTGTAACTTTTGAAGAATGCTAAAATGTCCTTCGCTAAATGAAACTCTTCAAACAAATCAGATTATTTGAAGGGGTAAATGGTAAATACAAAAATATAAAAAAACTGTAGTAGTTTATGATTAGTGAGGTGAGAATGTCTTTTTCGTTTTTTCTTTGATCTTAATTTAACTGTTTTATTGTTTTATTTTACTATTTTTACCCTTTCAATTTAATTTTTTTATTTTTGAAAAAACCTCTCTACACGCAATAAAGCACATGTCAAGGAATTAGTACACCTTATTAGATATGTGGCAAATAGATATGATTCACGTGTCATCGTATGTATTTAAGTGTTTGCGCAATCAAGTGATATGTAGTATATAATGATCATGAAAATGAAAAAAAAATAATAATAATAAATAAATGAGTGAAGTAAATTACATGCACAGATGGATGGATCGTCAGCTTCTTTGTTGGCTGCTTCCCCTACCAAACTTTGGCTCCTCCTGTACTATTAAACATTTTGATTAGATGTACAACGGAAGACATAAGACATGTTAAAACTTAAAACCGAAAATAGAATGGGAGCCATTTGGCACCAGCTGTGCATCACCTTCTGCCTTGTATTAATTAATTCCCAGTTTTTAAAATGCTCATTTTGCTTCATTTAATTGCGGGATATATGAGTGATTCCCAATGTTAGGTGAGATGCATCACATGCATGACACTGTATATACACATTTGAAGACTGCTGTTACATTCGGATTCGGTTAATATGAGACACAAAATATGAGAAATAAATAAGGGATAACACAAATTAAGATTAGCTTTAAATGAGTATTATAAAAAATTTAAAATTTTTTAAAAATATGTATAAAGCTATGCATGGGTTAGGGGAGGGGGTCTGGATCATTTCTGGCCCACATGTAACTCTACCCCTAATCCTCAGTACAAGTAAAGAGAATGCTCTAATGACTAGACTATAAATCTCTTTTTTAATTTTTTGTACAAGGCAGGCCAAGTCCAAAATAAAAATCCAAACTATCAAATCTTTGAAGGTGATATAAGTGGTGAGAGTGTGTGAGATAATACATCAGGATTATGATAAATCTGGTTCAATTCCCATAATATAACAATAAAGAAAAAAATCCACCATGATTCATCTTGGGCCTAGAAACTTGACTATGGTCTTCAAAAAAATAGATGGGCTATATATCTAGAAGAGATCCAGAATAACCTTTTCTAAATTTAAACTAAAGCCCATAGGAGGCAAGTCCATCATCAACATATTATTTTTGTTTGGGGGGGCTATGCACACCACCCTAATCCACTAAGTTGACCACCCCACTTAAATTTTTACCCCTTTGTGCTCATTTTGCCCCTGCATTAAAAAAAAAAACTCAGCCCCTCCAATTTGGCCGGCCACCCCTCCCNCTGGGGAGGGGAGGGGATCGGTGGGGAAGTGGTGGCTGGGTGGGGGAGGAGGAGAGGAGGGCAAAATGGGCAAAAAATTAGGGGGGTGGTCAACTCAGCAGAATGGGGTGCTCTGAATAGCCACCCCCTTTTTGTTTTGGTCAAGCATCAGCACACTGTTATGTACTTATGCGCACCATAGACAGGCCTGCTTGTACAAGTCCATTTTTTCTCCAACAAAAATCCTGATAAGGCTGCAGAAAAGTTTCACCACTAAAAAAGTTGAGTTTTACCATTTTACACTTTTATCTTCTGTTAAACAGCTTGAATGAACGAGTATTATCATCATAAACTTTTTTTTTGTCAGAATTATCATCATAAACTTGAATTTAGGCTTCTATTGATTATGGGCATGATTTTAGACTTTGATACCAAAAAAGAATTTAAAAAATGAACTGAGTAATAATAAACTTGAGTTTAGGCTTCCTTTGAATGGAGGTAGTTATAACCTTCACATCTGTGCAAGTATGGAAAATGAAATTCAGTTCTTTCCAACAACTAGATACTTTGTTGGCCCACCAAAAATAGAAAAGGTAGGCACTTAGTGACAATCAGTGTCATTCATGGACAATTAGCCTTTAAAATCAAAGCATAGTTGCATTTGGATTCTGTTTCCAAAAAGAATTCATCAAAACCTTTTGCCTATGCAATCTTCTTTTCTGGTCAGCTGTTTTGAGTAGCAGACAAACTCCCCAAACATGTAAGCCTTGGAACCAAAACTTTGTTTGTATAAGCCATTCCTAACCAAGACAAATAATGCATGTACCAGGAGAAAGCACATGAGGAAAAGAAAATGAAGTCAAATCAATTGTTACCAGTTTGTACAATACAATATACAATACACCCTAGACTTCTAATGGTGTTATGTAATGGTTTACTACACTTAAAACCCCAAGGTACCTTTTTATTTTTGTTAAGTGTACTATTCTTAATTGTTAGTAATTTCCTCCTAAAAGAATGTCAGCCAAAAATCTTAGCACAAGACTTCCAGTCAATGAGTCTATTTGGCTCAAATTTTAACACCAACCCTCTACCATCTCTAGAATGGATCTGAAATCCCATTTTCCCAAAGCCCATCCTCCTTCTCAAAAGCACCATCTCTATATAGTCATGTACACAAGAAAATATCCCAATTAAGTCATGTATATACACAGCAATACACAGGTTGTTGCCCCTTCATGGTTCTGCAAAAACAGTTAAAATATAGCAATTCTTACTGATTAATGTTGTTGAGCATCAAGCAAAAAGCTATGTTATGCAAAAAAACTTGTTCCATCATATTGATTGTTCTGATAGATCATCAGATAGTGGTTGACATTGACTGTGACACTCTACTAGTACTATGCATGACAAAAATGCACATTACTAAGCTTGGGCCATCAGCCATTAGTCTATATCCCATAGACTACCATTCCTTCAAATTTTCCCTATCTGTCTAAAAATGAAACCATATATACAAACCAGGTGATCATCATGGAACAAATCAATATCAACTTAACAGAGGCTTCTCTGCATCAAACTCACTTTCAAAGTCAACCCCAATTTCTGAGTAACCTTCCTTCCCTTTAGCCCATAGGAAGAAGTAGAGCCCAGTAAACATGAGGAGCATGCCAGCAAGGCTGCATCAATACAAATATATAAAATTTAATTCTAATATTTTCTGACATACTAAGCTGTAAGATTATTGAATATCAGAAGGGAAAGTACTATAGATCATTAAAGTACCTTCCAACATTGATGGAATCTCCTAAGGAGATAACTGAGAGAATGACTGAGCAAACTGTTCCAATGGGGCTAAACATGGACACCAAAACTGGCCCTCTTTTCTTCATTGCCCATCCATTGAAGCTCACACATGCTCCACTCACTGTACCTCCCTGTGCATTCATAAAAGGTTATTTTCTTTTTTCTTTTTCTTTTTTTAAGAATTTGGTCATTATATAGATTCGAATTTACAAACGCCCTTTCGGGCTTCTAGCTCTGGTGGTAGAACACTAGAACTCTTGATATCCTCACATTCACGATAAAATTTCGACTCAAAAGAATTAGACAAAGGTGATGCTTACCAGTAGAGAATAGCCAATCAATTCTCGAGTACTCACAAGGGGCCAACCAGTTTCTATTTTGTGATCTTGAACAAATTGTACAGCTGCAGTTATAAACACACCTATCAAAGATGTTATGGCGCACAAGGAGATAGGTGCAGGAAAATCACCCAATGTTGTAGCCTGCCAAACATGAACACAAAAAGTATTGATCAATGGATAAAATTCACGAATATATAACTAAAGAATATAAATAAAACGGGGGTAAAGTGTCATGTTAGATCTCGGGCATGTTACATTATCATATTAAATCTCCAGCATGAGTTCACATGATCAATGGCTCACATTCAAACCAACTAGCTATTAGTCTTGCGTTATTCTCCCAGATATTGGTCTAGTGCTATTCACACCAACTAGCTACTCATCTAGAGCTATTCCTCCAGAACAATGACTCATATTCACACCATCTAGCTATTAGCCTAGTGCTATTCACCACCAACTAGCTATCGGTCTAGTGTTATTCACACCAACTAGCTATTCGTCCAGTACTATTCTTTAGTATGTTACGTTGTCATATTAGATCTCTAGCACGAGTTATCCTGATCAATGGCTAATATTCACACCAACTAGGTATTGGTCTAGTGCTGTTCTCGCAAATAAAAAAATAGTTCATATTTACAGTTTGACAACATAACATATTAGACATACTGTCTGATGCAACATTTTCATATAAAACCAAATATAATCAATTTTATTGAGACTTTGTATTGATCACCTGCAAGACAATGTTGCAGGACAAAACAAAGACGGCAGCCAGGAGATACAAGCAGCCAATAATTTTCTGGCTATCAAAGACAACGTCCGGAGCTTGAGCTTGAAGATGAGCCTCTCTTGATGTGGGACTGGCAGTGCTGTGCAATATGCTCATTGTGAGAGCACCTAACACGCACAACAATGTGCCTAGGATCTTCACTTTGCTGTACAGGCAACTAATTTTCAATCTCTCCAATCTGCATAAACCATTATAAGACTTTTAAGTTATGTTATGTTGAATCATTTTTATAAATTTTCCTTTTTTACAATAAATTTTTGGTACATACTTAGCTCCTTATATGTAAACAATCATTCATCCTTACAAATTAATTACAATTTGACAAGCATTTATTTTTTGTAGTATCAAATTACGATGGACTTGTAATATGATAAATCACTCCTTATATTACATAAGGAGCTGAGTATTGTTCTATTGTATCAACCAAAGAAGAATAGTTTGTCACTTCTTTCTCTCCATTAGTCCATTTTAAGGTATGTTTGGAAGTGTTTTTATAGAAAGTGTATTTGCTCGATAATGCTTTTTCAAAAGCACTCTAAAAAAAGGTTGAATTAGATACCTGACGGTACATGCGATGATGAAAATAAGACCAGGAGCAAGGTTTGGCATGGCTGTTGCCATTGCTGGTGAAGTTAGCATGATACCCTTTAGAAATAGGGATTGGAACAAAGTTACCCTGCAATAAAAAAATTAATATCTGATAAGTGTACATTTGTTGTTCGAATGTGTGATACAAATTAATAATCTGGTAAAATAATATACTGTGTTTGACTGTCTGATAAGAAACATTTGCAATTGATTAAAGATATTCTCTCAAATTCAAGTTTTGGCTTAGATCATTCCAAAAAGCATTTTGTGTGGGACCATAAAGAAAAGGCTTACATGTTTACAAAATTTTGATTGCAATCCTCATTTCTATTAAGTAAAAATCTATCCTTGTCCAACATATTGTACTAAATACATTAAAGAACTATCTAATTGTAATTTCAAAAAATTTAGGCATAGCTTTGCAGATAAAACTACTAAAATAAAGGGTTGTAAATCAAGAAAAAAACTTGATCAAGTGGTTCCAATATGATCAACTAATTAAGAACAAGTTTGATGATCTAGTGCATCGTCAGTGATACTGACTGCGTGTAATTGCTGTCATTGATAACTTGATTCATCGACTTTGACTGTGTAATGAAGTAAGTGCATTTAACACGCATGCACATTCGCGGCAGCTCAAAGCCACATATGATCAATATTGCTTTATCTACCAATCAATGCTAGCTTTAGCTACCAATCAAACTAGCTAATTTTAAAGTACCAAGCTCTAATTTTCGGATCAAAGAAAGAAACAATCTCTAATGTAACATTAATTCAAAATGCTACTTTTAAGGGATGTTTGGTAGGCAGGATAACACATGGGATTGGACAAATATAATCGAATCCCACGTTTGGTAGTTAAATCAAACTTTAGAACCAAAAAAGTTTGGAGTGCATTAAAAATAATCTACTCACTTATTTAAGTTATTTTTTTAGAATGGCTTATCCCAACAAAAAGGTTGAGATAACTTGAATTCAGTATCAATTAAAACACAGGATATGAGACTTACAATTTGGAATTTGGAAACCGATCCTAAAATACATAACCCGATATCTAAATCCGAAAGTCACCCCACAATGTGATCTAATTTGATCCGAACTTTGCATACTTTTTAGTTTTTAATTATCCATTTCAGAAGATTCTTATCAAAGAAAAACAAACAAAAAAATCAAAGACTATTTACTTATTAATATATTTTAATCAAATAAAGAGATGAACATAATACTTTTAATAAACATTGAAATGATGGTAATCCAATGACTAACTAATTCTCAATCGATTTGACTTATTTTTTTATGAATAACTCTTAAATAAAATTTAAAAAATGAATGGTTTGCATCATTTGATCAAATAATTAGAAGATGAACCCTAACAAATATCATCCTTATTTTTTTAAAAAAATAGGGGCCACTTTAGAATGGAAATCTATAAATTATTGTTGTTAGATATTTTTCATGATTGGGACTTGGGAGGATTAAAAATTTGTTTATAATGGTTTGCCGGCCGACATTTCCAACACAACTTTGGAAACAAAATGAAAATGAAATGGAACAAGAATATGTAGTAAAAAAACACGTAAAAAAAATCAAACTAAATCTAAATCTATACATCAGATTGCATTACTCTATATATATGGGGCTTGTGGTTAAATTTAGAGCACAAGTTATTCTTCATTTTCCACTTTCTCGAGAAAGAAAAAATCAACACAATAAATAAAAAAGGAAAATATATATTCAAGGGTTTTCTCATGAATTACTGAATGGAAATGTAAAAAAATGGTATAAAAAAAACAAAATATTTAAATTTGCATACCCTCCAAAGGCGATCAAAACCAACTGAATGGCCAACTTCAAGGTCAATTTCTTGGGCCATTGGCTCCTGCAACACAAACATATCCATGTTATGATTAACTAAAACATCAAAATTACTCTACTCAGAAATTTACTTGAAGAATTAAGAAGAAAAAATATATAAAATATGTGGTATACACACCTTTCAAAATAAGCAGCAATGGGAGAGAGGATGATGAAGGTAGCAAAGGTAGAGAAGATAACAATGGTGAGAGGGTTAAGCCCCAGAGACATCAAATAGCTAAGCAACACAGAATTCCCTGCATACACAAATTGCATCCCAACCAACCCTCCTATGATTGTCACGTCTTCAATCATCTCCTTCTTCATCACCATCATATTTCCCACCATCTCTCTAGCTATTTTCCTTCTCCTTTTCCTACTCCCCAAACAACCCAATATGACTTTCTTTTTTTCTTCTCTCTTCTTTTTTTTTTTTGGTCGTACGTTACAATGACATAAATACTTGTACTTGTTGATGTTCCTTTTTCTCCTGGTTTTCCATCTTTTTGTGCTTTCTGTTTTGTTGTGGTTTGTGTCTGATTTTCTTTTGCTTGGTCTGCCTGTTTTGGGTTTAATTGGTTAACCTCCTCATGAGCTAACCTTCTTCATGGGGCTTGTAATTGTATTCTTGTATTCTACACCAGCCAGTCTTCTCCTCATTCTTCGCTTGAAAGCGAATCTCTTATGTCCTTTTTTTAGAGCAATTAAAAAATAAATAAGTGCTTCTTTTTTTAATGTTGGAATTAAGTGCTTCTATTAAATAGTCTTTTTCTCTCTTATGTTTAATAAGTGCCTAGATTTTTGCTTTTTTATGTTTGTAATTTTTACCATATCAGATCTCCTTTGCTAAATTCTCTCTCGAAGCACTTATCGCTTCCCACGTCCACGTGGCACCCACCCCCAAATAATAGAAAACAAAAAAAAAATCTTTCAATTCACTATTGTAAACCGACACTTTGCTCACCGGCCACCTGTTGATAACAAGTCAGGTAGTTTCAAACTTTCAATACACATGTTATTATCTTTCTTATTACATATAAATAAACTTACATTTTGAATAAATAAAACACTATCGCCAGATAAAAGTCATAAAACTAAAACCAAAGAGTAGAGAAAGTGAAACTGCAGCCAAAGTGAATGCATGTTGAAGAATAATAACAAATTAATTAACGGGTAATGTTTCACTTGCTAATATCTACCGGAAATTAGACAATAAATTTAACCCAACTATTCAACTAAAAATTTACCTGATTTATCTCTTAATATTAAAATTCACATGCTTGCATTGAGTACTAATTTTTTTTTTTTATTCATGTTTCTGGAATATTAAACGATTGTAATTGATTCGCTGCTATACTGCACTACAGACTACAGTTGGCTCTTATTAAATATTTATATATGTTGGATCCCACGAAGAGGCTGAGGAACATGATCAACGACCTGATACACTTAATTAAGTGCATATATCTAAATTTCTTAGTACTAATGATCCATTTACCTGCAGAACATGAACAACTGGTGAGTCCATTTCTCACCGTTGTTCAACGTTGTTGTAGGATTAGAACTAGTGACACTGCCTTCTAGCTAGAACTTCGAGCGGGAATGTCCTTACTTTAAAAAAAATAATAAAAATATCTATTTTAGAAATTACCCAATTATGCATTGTTTATTTTTTAGATTCCTTTTTAATGATCAATTATGAAGATAAATATAGTTCATAAGTTAAAATTGAAATGATGTAAAACATATTCAGTTGTGGAGAGAATAAAGTGAGGCAATTGCCTCGAGTTTCCAAACTTAACGGGTCCTTAACCCTAAATAACATAAAAAGAATTTGAAAGCTCAAATCTAAAAATAAAAATAGTCTAATTTAAAAACAAAAAACAAAAATCAATGAAATATACGTAGAAGAAAGTGAGTCACATTTTTTTAAAATCGTCACGAATCTCTAAAATTTCAAGACCGACCTGACATAAAAATGTGGAGAAGTGGCTACTAGCTTGTAGAATTCTTTGAAGGTTTCACCCACACCTACCTACTAATACCATTACCATATACAGCAAGCAATCTGCAATCTGTAGGTTTTGACAAAAAAAACTGCCATCTGTGGGTCATTCCATAATGCAGGAATGTAATAAGAAACACTAGTCTAGTCAGCACAGTTTGACCTTTCGTCGAGTCACTCGAGTGCCATCGGCCCTTATTTCAGAGCATAAGACACAGGTTTCCAGCTGCCCGACGTAAGCTTCAATTTGAAAGGAGGTTTGGACTTTAGAGCCTCCAATAATACAAAAAGGACAGAAACAAAGAAAAAAAAAGGCATATGTATTCTCACTTTTAATCTTGTCTAAGCTTAATCACAATTTTCGAACCTTTGTCTATATCCAGTTACTTAAAGGTTAAAGCATCTCCAGCAATGCTAGCTTCCTATTTTTTTTAGCTTACTTTAGTTAAAAAAAAAAAAAACTCAATATTATTTTAGCTAAGTAGCTAACCACATTTGTGATTTTTTTATATTTTAAAAAATAATAAAATCTTTTAAAATTAGCTAAAATAGAGAACATTGTTAGAGTAAAATTTTAAAAGTGGTTAGCTAAAATAACTTTTCAACTGTTTTATAACAAATATAGCTAAAATTTAGCTAACCTTGATGGAGTTGCTCTTATTAAAGAAGCATCAAGTATGGGTTTTGGAGTTTGGGGCATGGTGTTCGGAGCATGGTTTGGTGCTCAAGATTCAGGATCGACAACCTATTGTATGAATTTGAGGCTCGAGATTTGAGGTTTTGATCCGAATTGCCTTGGGTCCAAACTTCATAACTCGAGAATCAACACTACTTGAGATTTGATACTTATGACTGTTGTTTCAAATCTTAAATTCAACCAACTAGTTAATTTAGTGATATTTCTCTTCTCAATGTTGAAGAGGTCCCAAGTTGAAATCCTTACTTCCATAAATAAAAATAAAAATAAAAATAATTCCCAAACTTAATGAATATTTGTAAGGATAGAATAAGCATTCCTAATCTAGAACTTTGGAAGCCCATTCCATGAGAATAGCCATTGCATTCTAAAGTTCAGCCGAATGAACCAAACGCCACCTAATGTTTTTAATCCAGATTTCCAAGTTGTAGAACAATTATTTGAGATTACTTTCCAAGTTAATACATTGATTTGGACACAATGGTGCACAATGTCTTATATTACTGCAAGCTAAGTTGGACTTCGACCATAAAACTGTTTTATGGGCATTGAAACCTAAAGGTGGACATAATGTTAGATTGGTATATCTGTTAAGCGATGCAAAGGTCTCTCTTGAAGAGAATCCAAAAGCAGAACCATCCACTGTGTCCAAAACATATCAGCACAAATATCCGCACTCATACAAATAGCAATGATGCTAGTACAATTCCCCAAACTGAAACCCTTGACTGTGACTCATGGTCCAGTGTCATTTTTGCCCTTGCCCAAGGTGGCTCCAGAACTGAGCAGGCCTTATTTGAGGCTTGTCAAATTCTTAACTCTGGTACCAAACCAAATGGGTATTCATTGGTTCACCTGGTCCGAGCTTCAGCCAACCTGGGATGGGATTTCTGTGGACTTCAGCTTCATAGCTACATTTTACAATCTGGGTTTTGCTCTAATGTCTTTGTCTCCACTGCCCTGATCAATTTTTATGCTGGAATTGGCTCATTGAACAATGCAGACAAAGTGTTTGCTGAAATTCCTAATCCAAGTGTAGTCTCTTGGAATTCTTTGATTTCTGGATACGTGCATTCTGGGCAGTTCCGTAAAGCGTTAGGTTTGTTTCTTCAGCTGGAAAGGTCTGAAATTTCCGCAGACTCATATTCGTTGACCGCGGCTTTAGGTGCTTGTGGTCAACTGAGCTTTCTGCAGCTAGGCAAGTCAATTCACTCCAAGATTGTGCAACTCGGTGTGCAAAATAGCATTGTTGTTTCAAATTGCTTGATTGACATGTATGGGAAATGTGGGTTTCTTGAGGAGGCAATCCTTGTGTTTAATAACATGACAGAAAAGAATACTATTTCCTGGAACTCAGTAATAGCAGCAAGTGCTAGAAACCAAAGTTTAGAACAAGCATTCAGTTTTTTGCAGCAGATGGATAACCCTGATATAATCTCATATAATGAACTGATAAATGGCTTTTCTCGGTTTGGAGACATAGAAGATGCTATTAAAATTCTATCAAGTATGCCAAATCCAAATTCATCGTCCTGGAATTCAATAATTACAGGATACGTAAACAGGGATCGGGCACGAGAAGCTTTGGATTTCTTCTGCAAAATGCACTTAGAGGATGTAGAAATGGATCAGTTCACATTTTCAAGCATTATAAGTGGAGTTGCAGGTCTATCAGCTTTAACATGGGGAATGCTGATTCATTGTTGCACCATAAAATGTGGTTTGGTTACATCTACTGTTGTGGGGAGTGCTTTGATTGACATGTACTCCAAATGTGGGCAAGTAAAGAATGCTGAAACAATTTTTCAATCACTTCCAGAGAAGAATGTGGTGACATGGAATGCAATGATCTCCGGCTTTGCCCGTAATGGCAATTCTTCAAAAGTGATGCTCCTTTTTGAGCAGATAAAATTGGAGAGAGATGTAAAGCCGGATGAGATCACATTTCTTAATGTTATATCTGCATGTTCACACAATCAAATCCCATTGGAGATCACACTTCAGTACTTCGAATCCATGACCAAAGATTTTGGGATTGAACCAACTGTTGAGCACTGCTGTTCTATGATTCGGCTAATGGGAAAGAGAGGGGAGGTGTGGAGGGCAGAGAAGATGATATACCAGCTGGGTTTTGGGGCATGTGGATCAGTTTGGAGGGCTTTGCTTGCTGCTTGTGGAGACTGCGGAGGTTTGATAGTTGCCAAGAATGCAGCTGCAAAGGTGATAGTATTAGAAGGTGAAGATGATTTTGTATATGTTATGATGTCTAACATATATGCACACTATGAAAAGTGGGAAGATGTCAGGGTAGTCAGGAAGCTGATGAAGGAGAAGGGAATGAGAAAGGAAGCTGGTTATAGTTGGATTGAAATGGAAAATTTTATCCCAAATTCCCTGCTGGGATTATGATATTAATTTCAAAACTTGTCAAAAAAAGAGACAGGAGAAGGGAACTGGAGATCTTGCTGCTACATTTAAATGGCAGCAAATAATGAGTCTATGATCCTAGTGTTACAGCGAAGTGTGAAAGGGGATAATTTTAGCAAAAGAACTTATACTATATCCATTGTCGCAGTTGATCAGGATGCGACATTCACTTTGTTTTAATTAAGAATCTCAATCTTTCTATTTGGCTTAATCAAGGACAATAAAAAAATACCAATTTTGAGGGGCAAAAACGTCTCTTTGCCTATAAAATAATTATAAAAAATAAAATTAATGAAAACCACTAATTTCTTTTTTTAACAACCATTAAAACCTTTATAGAAGAGAAAAAAAAAATGTCTATACAATAATATGTGACCTATAATTAATTAGAAAGCTTCATAGCATTTAGGTGACCTATAATTAAATTAATTTAAGGCCATGCTTAGAAGAGAAAAAAAAAAATGTCTATACAATAATAAATGTAGATCTCAGTATTGTTCATGAGTTATTTTTTTCTTTAACATTTGAAAGCTAAATCCTTACGACAACACGTATAAAACAAAATTAGAAACAAAGGAAAAGGAAAAGGAATAGCCACTATATATTTGGCGACTTACTATCAAGTCTTAAAATCAATATCATCACTCTTTGTTAGCTCAATCCCAACTAAATTTTCTTCTCTTTATTCGCTGTTTGAATTTCTTCTCTTCTACATCAATTATGGGTCTTTTGTTTGAGTCTGAAACTATGATCAACAACAACAATAACAACAAGAATAGCAGCAACATTCCCATGTTGTTCTTGTTAGGAGAATTTTCTAAGGAATCAAAGCATGCATGGTTTAACCCTGTAAACCACTCCTTCAACTGTATCAAATTGACTGAACTTGAGTGTCAAACGGAGTGTCTTGCATCCAGGTTCGGTTGGTTGCTGATCATGTCGCGTGCAACATCCTCCCTCTTCTTCTTCAATCCATCCACTCATCAAAGAATCAATCTCCCATATACCTTGACACAGTTGTGAGTGCTGCTACTTTTTCTGCACCTCCCACTGGTACTGATTGCACTGCTTTCGCCATCAAGACGCCTAGTTTTTCTGGCAGAATCCGTATTGACACTTTGCTTATGGGAAAAAATACTTGGACTCGTCGTGTTTATGTGGTAGCTGGGTCCAAAATTCTCTAGGAGTGTTCAGGCCATTTATAACAATGAATGTCTCTACTGTGGACTCACATGGACAAATTGCCACTTTTGATGTTAAATCTGGGACGTTCAATATCCATCTTGGTAAAGGTTTTGTGATGGTATGTACTCCTTACTTAGTGGAATTCAATGGAGAAATATTTGCAGCAAAGAAGAGATCTTTTACTCATAAACTTAACAGACTCAAACTTGAAGATGGAAAGTAGGAGTGGGAGGAAGTGGACTTGGCCTACTTGGTTGATGCCGCACTATTTCTTGGTCCCTATGGTTCTTGTGCTATCTCTGGTTTGAGTAATATTATTGGGATGGAGAAAAGAAGGTTTTTGTGGCCGATCCTAGACCTCAATCTAAGTGTGCTATATACACAAAGGCCAAATGACACTTTTGTTCCTTGTATTTTTAGGAAACTTTCACTTTGGTTATGTACCTTTTTTTTTAGCGAGTTATGGTCATGTATTTTCTATATGATAGCAATTAAGTCTAAATAGTTAACATCGTTTAAATTGTTGACAAAAAATCCAATATGGAAGCACATGAGTGATATCTTGAATCTTTTAGTCTACCTAGATGCCTATTTAAGTTTCTACTCGTCATTTAACATATTCAGTTTGACGTTGAAACTTTTTATTTTTTATTGTTGATTGTGTATAAGGGCATTTATGGTCTTATATAGACATCCAAGTGGAGTAAGATGTCTGAAATGTCACTCACGTGTAATGCACGTCGAATTTTCCATCATCAATTTAAACGAGATTAACGATTTAGACTTAATTGCTATCGTATTGAAAATACAGTACTGAAATTGCCAAAATTAAAAAAACATGACCAAAGTGAAAAATTTCATAAAAATACAAATACTAAAAGTGTCATTTGGCCTTACGACAATGACAAATTTAGTCGTGTCATTTGGCCTTACGACAATGACGAAATAAAAGACCTTTTCGATGATATCTTTAATACTATCAAAGATGTCAAAGATAAATTCCTGATCTGATTTATTCAAAAAAATAATTCTAAGAATTAATAAATGTTTACATGCTCCTGGATATGCCCAACGGGGGTAATGTGTTGTGTATAAATTATGGTTGCAAGGTTCGTGTGACAAATCCTTGCAATGTGAGACGGATTTAGTAAAAGATTTGTTCCAATACTGTGGTACAATTAGCCTAGACAATCTTATAGGTATTTGCCATGATATTCTAGTTATAGTCAAAATAAAACATTCAAATTCATGAAATCAAATATCTATTATAATTTATGTCGAACAATATCGGAATGCGACCTTGGACTGCCCGCATTGCGATTTAACAATGTATAAATAATTAGTATTGAACAAGCCAACTTAACTATTATTTCTCAAGCACAAATATCCTGTATTGCAGGAAGAATCAAATTTAGCGTCGGTTCTTTGAAAGGGTTTGAATAATTAAAACTACAAAATCTGTGCTTTGCCATTCTTGTGAAGGTAACTTCTTGTCATGGTGGCAGCCTGCTACGAATCACCTAGGAACTGACAGACCAAGCTCTGGATCATCAAAGAATACAAAGACTCAAATTAGGAACACATAAAGTGAAACCCTCTGCAAAAGTGGAGAACAATGCAGACAGAGAAAGTGGCATTCCAATTTCATTAATCAAAAGGATCAACAAAAACTGCTCAAGAAATGTGGTTCTGTGGACATTTTAAGATGTTCTATAGAAATACTAGGCTCAATTTCCCAGCATTCATCAAACTTGCTTTCAGAAGACATTACAAATAACTAGGATCGTACGTCCAATAATATTCAGAAGCGATTAAGTAGTTTTCCACAATGTTTTAAGTCAGACACAATGAGCATAGATGGCAGGGCCCACCTCCATATACAGCATACATGTCTCACGTACCATCAATTGCATCTGGGAAAAGGAGCAGCTATGTTATCAAAGCATTCTTATTTATTTATTTAGAAATACTATATAAGTTCAAAATATTTAAGCCAAAATGCTTGTGCTTGAAATTTTATCTAGTTTTCTCCTTAAATCATATCATCTTGCCATATCAGCATTAAACTTAGCCAAGTAGTTATAAGTTTGAAGTTTTAAGATACTATTGTAGAGAAGTATAACATTGCTAGTATATGAAGGCTCTAGACAATGGATCTACTAAAAATGTCTCAACATGCCCACTTTAGACTCGATAGATATTGACAATATAAAGCGGATGGAGGAATAGCAATGCTAATATGGCTAGAAGATGAGCAATCAAGTGTACTACAGCCTAATGAAGCTTCTCATCATAATACCATCCTATATTACTTGGTAGACATTCCTAATCTGCAATTTATAAAAATAAAAGGATCAAAGTGAATGTGGATGCGCATAACGTAGACACCAAAGTGTGGCAAGTGCCAATACAATCAACAAAATTGACAAATCAAGCGAAAGACGGAATAGAAGTCCCTAAACTAACATAGTTAAACATTTTTAAGGTTTTTGAGGGGAAACTCATAGCTTCATACTTGATAATGATGCAGCAGGCCATAATTAGCAGGTCCAGTTTATTTCTTTCAAGCATATGGATATTATGTGCCTGCAGGAACCAAATATCCCAGTCAGATAATATACCCTATCAGAATCACTTCAACCCCGATTTTCATTGCCTTAAATTGTCTCAATTCGCACAACTACTACCTCAGTGAATAGCCAGGACACATCCAATAAGCTAAGCTCTACCAAAGAAAAAAGAAAGAAAGACCTAAGCGTGCTCAAAGGTTCAAATACACGACAACCTACCATCTCTGAAAGTGTAACAGGGAGCTGCTATAAGCTAAACTTACTATTACAAGAGGGTGCTAAAAAACCATAACTATGTGGGCACTAAGAAATTAGTCAATCCAATTTGTTCATTCAAAAATTCAACAGCAACGAGGAGACGAAGTCAAAATTCAAAGAGAACCCAAGTAAGCAAACACCAAATAATGAAATGGGATTGAAGCAATTAGAATTATGGTGGAAGCAAAAGCGACTCACAGAAAAGAAAGCAAAAGTTTGAGAGATTTTTGAGATTAGAGGCCGGGAGAGGTGCGGCAGAGAGTACCCTGTGAGAGCGCTCGGCAACTCCTTGATGTGGTGCTCAGCGAGGAGGTCATTCTCGCCGCCGCCACCGCGCTGTGGAGTGGCAGTAGTGATTGCACGCATCCCAGTGCTCCCGAAGACCTGCCCCAATCAAAACCCAAAAGTTAGAATCACTTTTAAAATTTAAAGGAAAAACAAAGAGCAATAGAGAGAGAGAGAGAGAGAGAGACCTGGAGAGAGAGAAACGGCGGAGAGGGGCGGAGGAGGGAGTGGAGGTAGGGAGGCGTGAAGTGGGAGATTTAGGGGCGTTGCATCTGATGGCGGATCTGATGGACGAGAGGGAAGCTCTGTTGGCGAATTGCCTGCAGGCTGAAGCCATTACAGGGATTTGGGGGTGGAGAAGTGAGACGAATAAGCTGAAGAGATCTGAATGGTGTTTGGATTGGATTCAAAGGGTTTAGGGTTTTAGCAGCAGCACTGCAGCACCAGCTCTGTCTGTGATCGATGTGCACAGTGCACCTTAATTCTCTATTGCTATTGCTTTGGGCTTGGGCTACATCTGTTGGGCTTAGGTTTGATCAACTTCACTAGTGCATTACAAACTGAGCAACTTTAAATCTAAACTATTGTTCTTAAATCCACCTAAAAATTAATGAAACTACACTTTATCTTATTCTTTTTTATTTTCCTTAAAACTCTAAAGAAACTAAAAATCATGAAAATTGGTGACCGATCGGTTATATTGGTTATTAGTGGTCACCAGGTGTGAATTCAGGTTTTCAACATAGGGTAGACTGGGATAGGCAGGAGTGAGCTATGTTGGGGTGGACTTAAGTTAAAATCACCTAAAAAATAAAAATTGCATAAGCTAAAGCCTAAGCAGCCCTTGTTAAAGATTCTCCCCTAGTGTTCATCATGGCCAACCATGGTATCATGATTCATGGCTGATGGCTAGCAGCTAGTACTGATGCTTAGGAATGGGTGCTTAACCAAAGGGAGGGCAAAGGCGAGAGAGATAGGAAGTGGGAAGGGTAAAGTGTAAAGGGGAGTAATTTGCTGTAACAAAAAAAAAAAATAATAAATGTCATTTTGCTTCTCAAAACTATTGCACTTGTATCAATTTGCTCCACAGACTTTTAATTTGAAAAATTAAGTTACTTGACTTTTTAATTTTGTCAATTAAGGTAATTTGATCAATTTACTTGCTTTCTATCCAAAGTTCCATTTACACAAAGTCAAATGCTCATTACAAATGATCCTTATTAAGGAAATTAAAAATGGTAGTCATGTACTCATTACTTATATTAATTTACCAAGAAAATTGATGGAATTACCTCAATTGGCAAAATTGAAAAGTCAAATATTTTAATTTTCCAAATTCAAAGTATGAGGAGCAACTTGATACAAGTGCAATAGTCTAAGGAGTAAAATGACATTTATCTTAAAAAATAATATATCATGTATGATATGCACGACAAGCAATATAGCGAACAACTATTTTCAAACGAGATTACGAAATCCCGCCTTATGGGTCTAACTTCCTTGAAAATTGGCTTGTAAGAAGAGGATTGCTTAAGACTTATACATTGTACACCCTAATTATATCCTGCCAATGTGAGATATTTAACACCCGCGAAGTAGGATCCATAATCATTCAAACAGCATGCAAGGTTATTTGAACGACCCTTTATTTTTTTAAGGTTTTTATTCTCATATAAGATTTACTTTATGATGTAGAGTCGAATTTTAGTGTTTAAAGTTTAACACTGGGATATTTGACATTAAGTCCTACATAGGTTATTTTTGTCAAGCCGCTCAAACAATCTTGGGAGGAAAGTTGTTACGTAAGGGAGGGAACATATGCATACTCAAGTAGTTAAGGTGCACATGGTTCGATTATCCGAACCAGCAAACAAAAACCAATAACCAAACCGACCTATTGAAATAGCTAGCCATTTTTAGAACCAAAACTGAACCGTGGCTGGGCAAAATTGACAGGTTTGGTCGATTCGAATATTCGACGACCGAGCGACGGTGAGACAGAAAAATTCGGTGAGAGAGAGAGAGAGAGAGAGAGAGAGAGAGAGAGAGAGAGAGAGAGAGAGACTGTGGTGGTACACAAAAATGAAGAAAAAAGTTAGGTTAAAGTTAAACCTAATATCTTAATTGCATTTTAATATGTAATATATGTATAAATATATATTTATTGAAATATGTTTCTAGCTTCTGTCGAGGTTTTGTGTTCGAACCACAAGAAGTGCATGAAGGTTAATTTTTTATTTATTAGAATATGCTTATAGATTAAAAAAAATTAAGGTTAAATACAAAAATGGTTTACGAACTTTTCACTAATTCTCAATTTGGTCCACTAATTCTCAATTTGCACTAGGGAGTCAATTCCTTTCCATTTATTCATTCCAAAAGACATGTCAGTTTTCTCTTCCTAGACTACTACCAAGAAAGTGTTACATCCACAACGGTGGTTTTTTAAATATATTTTTCTCTTCCATATATCTTTTTTTGGTCAAAATTTTATCTTATGTCTCTATTCAATTGAGTAGTGTCATCTTTACTATGTTTTTTCATTCATGTACGTCATAAGATAGATTGAGACCTATTTAATTACATATATAAATCTCATGTGATTCTAATATTTGTAAAAGATGTGGTAGACAATAACATCAATAAATGTGATACAAACAAATCTACCCTTATTCTTTTACAAGAGAAATAACTTTTTACCCTTGCATCAAGCTAGCTTCCTCTCCCATAGTCCCATGCATAAACGTACATTAGATGCCTTCTGACTTGTGTGAAAGCTAGGTTGGTACCTTTTATCTTGGGCTGTAAGTGATACTTTAATTTCCTCCCAAATTTCAGGTTGAGAATATTCTTTGCAGTGCCAAGTTGAATGGGAAATTGGGTAGGTTGGACTAATTCCAACCCACAATATTGCGTTTAGGAATATTCCCACTAGGATTAATTAGTGCCACTTTAATTTGACTTCATTAATAACCTCTCATTCTCCATTTTGACCACTAACCTTCTCCTGCACGTTGTCCCTTTCTAGGCCTTTTTTGCCCCTTGTGTCTTCTTTTATTGACACAAATTAAGTACTTCATAAAGGTTTCTACAGTTTTTGGTCTCAAAATATAAAAAAGATAATTCATGTCACCAATATTCCCAAACACATGATGATATAGAAAAAATTCCTTTAACTTTCTTTGAGTGTTTTGTTTCTACAATTTCAATTTAAAAAAAAAAAATTTACAAGTATAGGAATTTGAAAACCCATTACAAGAAAATTGAAAAGAATTGAAAAAAATAATTGGAGGCTGGCTTAGTAACTTCATCATGTGGCCAAAAGCAATATCAAAGTAATGATCAATGATAAAGAAATTGTCCACTTAGAGGATGATCTGGTGTCCAAAGCAATTGCTTGGTTATGAGAATTCTCAGACTGCAATGAACTAATCTTGAAATTAGGGTTTGACCCATATAAAGCCTGGACACCCTTCACGTCATCTATCTTAAGATCCACCTTCCGGGTCCTCGGACTCAAACTCGGGTACATCACAGCCTCCTTGACCGAGGTGTGGGCCAACCCGAGAACATGCCCAATCTCATGAGTCGCCACGGACTCCAAATCAACGGCCACCTTTGATTTTTCCGATTCAAAATCAACGGCCCACGATTCGGCTGCGTCCAGGTGGAACCGCCCGTTCGTTGGAGAGAATGCATGCGCCAACACCCCCAACACGCCATCAAACGACTCCCCGTCGCCGTGGTCCCCACGGTAGAATCCTATTTTGATGTCGGCCGACGCATAGTCGGCGGCCTCCGTGAAGTTCACCGGGATCACCGCGGACCACCGTGAGAAGGCGCGGTGGAACGCCGCTCTGATGTCCGGAAAGCTCATGTAGTCGATGACGTGGTTGGGCGAAAAAGCGTACGTCAGCGTCATCGGCGCTGCTCGGGCCCACCTCGGCTTGCCGTTGAAGAAGGCGAAGCGACGCGTAGCATGCAGAGTGTGCGATGCGTCGCTGACGCCGCACCTCGGCGACACAATGGCCGAGATGGTGTTGGAGTCAAGTTTTCCGGTGACGTCCAATCCGAGCTTGGACTGGTAGAGAGTGACCGCCGATTCGAACTGGTTGTCGAAGATATCGGTGAAGTTGGTTGCCGTTTCAGGTTTCGGGAGGTAGCCGAAACGATGGAAGTACTTCTTGAGCTCGGACATGCCGCTGAATTGGGTACCCTTCCCGGCATCCAGGAACCTCGTGAAGTCATGCCACATGGCGTTGTGGGCTTCGGCGGCTGCGGCGGTTATGACAGTTACGGGGTCGGGTAAGATTCTGGCGGGAAAACAGGGGCGCCAAAGACAGAGGAAGCAGAGGAAGAAGCTGTAGAAGATCAAGAGAGAGTGGCAACAACTGAAAAACCGAAACATATTGGTTCGTTATTTTGGGATGTGAGCCTTGGAATTGCAGCAAGGAAATGCTCAGATGGGATGTGAACCTTGGAATTGCAGCAAGGAAATGCTCAGAGGCTTTATTAATGGCATGCACCATGTTGGATTAAGAACATGATTTAAGATAAAATAATGAAAAAATATGATGAATGAATGAATATTTTAATTTGAATATAAGAATTATCGAAACTTTGGCTTTGGCTAATTAATTAGGTGAGATTGGTCGATTATTTCGATTGAATTGAAGAGGACTAGAAATGAATGAGCAAATGATGATGGAGAGATAAGTTAAAGAAGATTCTGCCGTGTGATTGTATTTTAGTTGGGAGATTCTGACTTTCAAGAGCTAATGATAGGTAAACCACTGGGTCTGTTTTCTGTTGAATATAGTTAATTTATTAAATTAATATCAGGCTAATTAATTATATATGGGGGGATATATACCTGGTTCAGTTCTGGTTGAATTATGATATTTGGGTTTTGTTTATTGGGGGAAAAGAAAAAAGGGGATATGTTTAAAAATTTGATTTTGTGGTTCAAGTTGGTTGATCAGTTCTATAGTACCACTCTTTTTGTTGACCAAATTAGGTGGTTTTAGGTTTGTTTTGGGGTTTAACTAGCTTGTTCTACAAGACAATATATATTTTCTTCTTCTGCTTAGGGACACACATTTTTTCCACCAAGTGAATACAAACAAGAGAAAAGGATCGACTAGTACGTGGTCAACATAAGTAATATTCAAGAGTCAAGACCACCTCATGATTCATGAAATAAAGTTGATGAAAAATTCTAGTTCTTTTTTTCTAATAATCTATAATGTATAATTTTCAATGTGCTCGTAAATTAATAACCCATTTGAACAATTATGTTACAGTCAACTGGGACATATTAGATGGAATGGGGTTTATTTTAACTGTTAATTAACTAAACATTTTCTTGTTTAAACTAATTACGGTTGTGACTAATCAAAACCACTCACTCTCTTTGTGCTGTAATTAATTATCTGAAAAAAGTTATGTGTTTGAAGGTGCGTCTTCTTCTCTTTGGCCAAATGGTCTGTCTTCTGTATAGTTTCGATTTGGGAAGCAATCTTTGAAATTTTTATATGAGGGATATATGACGCAAGCACCACTTGATAAGCCACTCTCGAAAATTTCTGTTGGTTAGTAGTATTGGTCATCAAACATCCCAAATCAGTTGCTTTCAGGGGCACTCTTGCGTAGTGCTTTCCTTTCCTTTTGATAGCGGCCTTCGCTAAGTACACTACTAAAAGCCCCTAACCATTTTTAAGGATACTCATGATCAAAAGCTAGCATATATTATAAAAATATCGATCGATTGGTTATTGCATTCCTATTTTCTACATGTTTGTTGATAATTTTCTCGTAATTTTAGGATCATATTTGAGTATGTGTTGGTATGATTTTATAGATTTTCCTAGAGATATAAAAGTGTAACTATATATACCCAAAAAATGTGTGAATTAAAAGTATAACTCGATTTATTGCAATACTAATCGCTCGCCCTATAGCTCCGAGTTAACCGGCACAATTTTTGTCCTTAAATATTAAAAACCTTTATATGCTAATTTAATTATTAATGATGTAAGTGTAAATTAAGGATGTAATGATGTATTAGTTGAAAGACCATATATTATTAAATAAATAACAATTTATAAGAAATATACAGTATTTGCAGAAATATAAAAAATAAGAAAAAGAATGGAAGATGCTTACTACAGTCTAGTATGACCTATTGCCCATACAAGGTGGGGGTTCGGAGGTGTCATAAGCGGCTGCTTGGGCAACTTGAAAATGGCTAGCCGACAATAGAGTTTGAGTGTTTGACAACAAAACATATATATATATATATATATATACAGATAGCATTTTCATCAAAACCACTCGTTAAGTGAACCATATATAATAAATGACAAAAACAATTACTGTTGGCATATTTGGGAATGTAGAAAGCATGAGTACCGCCAACCATGTCATGGAATATCAAATAGTTTAACCAATTAATTTGGTGGTCCAACAAGATTTGACCACTGCAAGGTTTTATTTTCTAAAATTCGGCTATGATCAGTTCGATTGCAGTTTCTCCGGGTGAACAAAGTGCGGGTCTAACCGACCAACCCAAACTGCAAAAACGCAGTTTGGTCCAGTCTAGAAGCCCAATTTTGTGATAATCGATTCTCAAGCCCACCGACCCGCACACTGTTGGGTTGGTCTGCGAAATACCCGCATAAACCTACCCAACCAGCATAAACCCATTATTCTTATTATCCCCAATTTTCAATTCCCACATTTCATAAATGTCCCCATATTCTCATCCTACTTCCCAAAGAATTCCTCTGTCCAATACTCATTATTTCATTATAATTCCAAATTTTCAATACACTTCCAAAGAATTTCTCACTGCCCAATCCCACTAACCCATCCCACAATCTCAATTCCCAAATTTCCCATACCCTAATCTATTGAAATACAAAAAGAAAATTTTCGACTCCAGCTAGTTCTCAGGCTTGACTTTGGCTAGTTCACTGTCTTTGTTTCTTTGCTCTACCTGGGTCGTTTGGTTTCCTTTGAGTAAACTTTTCCTTTTCAGTTTTCTTTTGTAATTCCCTTATCTATTTGTCCTGGAGTTTTCTGGACAACCACTTTTGCTTCTCTGATCCTTTTGTGTGGGCCTCTCATTGATGCAATATTTTGACCAGAAAAAAAAAAAAAAGAATCATCCATCATCCTCTCACAATCTTATTTTGCGCATCCACCCTCCCTTGTCACCTTTGTCTATCTCTCAATCTCAAATTCTCACTCTCTCTTGATCTCATATTCTCATTAAAAATTGAAGAAGTCCTCTCTCAATCTCACTAACGAACCCTATAGCCGCCACCAAATCTCGCACTCCCACTCTCTTGATCTCACTGAAGATTGAAAAAGTCCAAACTGTCGAAATAGACCAACCAAACCCGAGCCTATTGGTTTGGTTTCAATTCCTTAATTGGGTTGGTTTGGTCTACGGTTTAAGCCCAAAACCGACCTAAACCTACCCATGTCCACCCCTAGTTTCTCCTAGTGGTTCAACAATTTGACTAACCTAGAAAAGGAGGTTTGAAGTGCAGCTGACAAAAACCTTTTAATCCATTTTTTGTCACATCAATCAAATTAGGTAATTTCTCCCCTCACAAAAAAAAAAAAAAACTTGCAATAGTGTTATTTGGCAATAATTGAACTGACTTGGCAAAAATGAGGTTAAAATAAATAAATGACTTGACCAATACAAANAGTGTTATTTGCAATAATTGAACTGACTTGGCAAAAATGAGGTTAAAATAAATAAATGACTTGACCAATACAAAAAAATTATTAAATATAACCGATATACCGATACTAAGACATGTAGGACCCAATCCACCTCAAATAAGAAAAGAACAATGCTTGACTCTTTCTCCTTCTCCTTAAGGAGCATCCCCTTTTTTCCTATCTCACAAATTCATGTCATTTTTTGTCTTTTGAATATTTAAAAAGTTAATTCATATATACAATAAAAAGACAAAGGTCATATACAAGAAAAAAGAAAAGGCAGAGTCAATGCCATAGAAATAGTAAATTGGAATGCGCTATACACATGAAAGAAAGAGTATACAATAATAATATATTCGGCGTATTTAGTTGCCCCCGTTAAGTTTGCAAGCCCAAACTTCGACCAAAAACAATTTGGAAGCCCAAAGACATATGTTTGTCAGATTGGGTAAGAGAAGGTCTCCTTCAGAGCAAGGAGCCAAGCATTTCTCATAAGAAAGCAAAAACTTTAAACCCAAAGCCTCCAACCTCCCTACCCATAAAGCCCAACCCACTTCAGCTTCTAAGTTTGGTTCCCTCCTTGATTCAACAATATTGGGCTGGTATTGACATAGGGGTTTTGATCTACTCTGATTTCAAAAAAGAAAACTTAATTACACTTTTGTCTACCCTACGCAGAAAAAAGTCATGAATTCACCCTTTTTTTACTCACACGTATACATTTTTTAAGACAACACAAAACTCTCATATACTCGAAGAGGCCTGCATATTAATTTCCAATGTCATGGGCAACTTGTTTGAACAAATGAATTATTCGATGGAAGTACTTTGAATTAGTGGTTTAACTGAGAGTTTGAAAGCAATGATGATAATGCAGGTAGCATTGGGTTTCGAGTAAGATAAAGTCTTAAAGCACCATCAACGCTAGTTGATCAGCTCCAAGAATCTGAAGATATATAATTAAAGTCTTAAAGTAGTTTCAAATTATCATTCATTATCATGTTCTTAGAACAAGAAGGACTGGCTAGCTAAACCACTACCCCAAATCCAAAAAGTACCAACTTAATTAAATAAAGTATCAACTTCTGTTGATCAAGAAATGTTTGATAAGCTAATTAGTATTTCCCATGCATAAATACATGCACACAAGGAATGAGTGACACTATTGTGTGGCTGGAGGGATGATGATGGTTTTTCTAGTCTTGATGAATATTTGGGGGAGGTCACCTTTTGATAAAAAAATCTATAAAGGTTGACCTCGGGTGACTAATTTGAGATTAGCCTACGCTGGTCTCCCATCCAATAAATTAGAAAAATTTTCATACAAGATGGATATACAACGCTATTTTGATAATTATCTTATTATATTATGAAATAAACGTTGTATATATTAATTTTTTATAAATTTTTTTTTTAAAAGAATCAGCTACTTATTTTTTCCTTTTCTCAAAGAAAGAAATAGACTTTTTACCATTAGGTGGTCGCTTTGTGTGAGGTTAGGGATGACAACATAGCGGGTTTGCCAATACCATACCCGTCCCGTCGGGTAATCGAGTCCCCATCGGAGGTATTCGGAGCCTCTATTATTTTTAAAAAAATAATTTTTTTATTAATAATATACCAAATTAATATAAATATATAATATAATAAATGAAATACATTAAAATTCATCATATTATATTACAATAATACTAAATCATAAAGAGAGCACTATTAAATTTTAAAGACATGCAACAAAAATTAAGAAAATAAATTTAAATATAATTATATAATATAATATTTTTATTAAACAGATATACAGGACGAAGCGGGAACGAAGATGATATTACTATACCCACTTAATCGGAGCAAGTCCTCACGGGGATTTTCAAGGCCGAAAATTTTGCCATAGTCGCTATGTGAGGTCCTATACTCCTATATATATATATATACACACGGTACATTATTGCTCCGAAGGAGCTAGGGAGATAATACAATATTACCAATAATTAGAAGTCGGAACTTGGAACCTTCTTTCGCACTTTTACCGCATATTCTTGTGTCGCACACTCGCACCCAAGTACCCAACAGTTGGCCCATGCAATTATTATGAGGTCATTCTAGGGGTTGAGAATTTATTGTCGAGTGTGATGTGCATGTGAGGGTAAAGAAGGGTTTCTCGCAGTGATGGTGAGTTGGGTAATTAGTTAGGATTAATATGATATATAGATCTAGGGTTCCATTCTATCAAAATAGCAAATATTTTTTTGACAATATTAGGTTTTATTAAGTTTATTTGTCAAATAATGTTTTTTTTTAAGTGTTATTATTTAATTGTTAAAACTAAATAGAGTCTAAATGCATTCATATTTAAATAATGAATTGTCGTTGAGGAAAACAGGCCAAACGCCTTTATTATTTATTTTTCATCCAAACAAATTTAGTAGTGTAGCAGTTCTTAAATTCTATGTTAAAAAATATATATGCAAGTAGATTAAAAATTCAATATCAATATTAATTAGTCCAGTACGTATTGTAGACATTCAAATTCTCTATTTATTTTTTTTCTATTTATTTATGTTAGACACTGTCACACTAGAGAGCAAAGAATTAAATAAGTTCATAACACTTTTTAAGTATTAGTAAAATTATATAATTTTTAAATTTATATTATGCCATTAGAAAATAGGAAAAATCAAATAATCTTATGTTGTAGAATAATCCGTTGATATGACATGCACCAATTGCACCATGCATATTTGTGTTATAAATCATGCAGAGGCAAGGTCCACCAGTCACGTGATAGGACACGAGCAATTAATACTGGCTTTGTATGAGATTGATGGCCAAGTTGCAGACTAAATTTGGCCGACCTACATGCCCACACACCCTTCGCTTATTCTCTCTCTCTCTCTCTCTCTCTCTCTCTCTCTCTCTCTCTCTCTCTCTCTCCAGATAACTCTGTTTCAAATTTTCAATGGCTATGGAAGGGACAATATTTAATGAAATTCCAAAAGCTGGACAAAGCTGGGCCCAGCCAGTATATATATAGTAAGGCTGCACGGGCCATTTTGCTGATATAGATTAATACCTGAATAAACCTCATTCAATATTGCTGCTTTAAATCTAATCGATCTGCTACCTAACACCCTTTTTTGGCTTTAATTCAGCCGGCGTGGCACCTAAGAGTCTAACAAGACTTATATAACACTAGCTTCATGAGACCTAACACTTGCTTATAATTAAACCTCACTTTAATGCATATCTTTTGATTAAGAAATTACAAGAAATCATTACAAGATATTTGGAGCAGCACTAGAGACACCAAAGCAAATTTCAAACTTTTAAATATCATTACTGTTACTATTGTACTATTGTACTATAGTGCGCATGTTCTTGTTCCTATATGGTTCCACTTATTAACTCAATTTACTTTAAGCAAATAGAACATGTTATATGATCCACTGGTAGATACGTTTATAATTTGACCGTGACTTTGATGACAACGATATGCCTCAGAGTCACGAAATTTAGATATGTTTATGGATTAATTGAAAAGGTCAACCTGGTTGATCAAGAATATCATGTACGTAATTAATTCGTCCATCAATGCAGCCAGCATGTTGCTTAAGTGAGCTTGGTGATATATTGCTTCGTCAACTTCAACACCCACATGACGTAAATTTCTGGGTTTTGCGCATGTTAAATATAGATGAAGATTAGCATATATACAAGCTAACCAAACCAACATGCAACAAGCTAGATAATAAAACAATCAAAAGGAACTTATGGCTACGCTTCAATGCCTCATGTACAATCAAGGAGAAGACTACGAAATTTATTATTGACTAAAAATTGGGATAATATATACTCGATAATTCTTATATTATTATAATTTTAAAAGAGTTTATTAGCTCCCACAGAAATATGGTGTGTATGAAACTAAATCATTAGATGTGATATATTTTTTTAAAAAAATTGCATGTAAAAGATGTATACACCTACACTTTCATAACATGTTCTTATATGTTAGTCATGTAACTATTTATTGTAAAAATAAGGATATTCTGTACAATTTTTTCTGACATTTATTGTAAAAGTCATATCCATTAATAGCTATTCATCAATTGATGGGTATACCACATATTCATTTTGCGCTAAATATTTATGCGCTGATATTACCAATCACGAACAGGCTGGATGCGTGAACAACTCAGGCTCGTAATTTTCAGCGGCATCACAACTAACAATTGCAATTTGCAACTTTCATTATATGTTGATTAGTCAATAGATTCAAACTTATAGAATGTCATCAATCAACTAACAATTGCAATTTGCAACTTTCATTATATGTTGATTAGTCAATAGATTCAAACTTATAGAATGTCATCAATCAACATCCAGATTGCAGATATGGGGGGTCCAACTCCGTCATGCATTTCTAAGCAAACCCACCATCTTACCAAAATGACATATTTTAATCCGGGAATCAACTTTCAAAAACACTCTGCTTGCTAAAGACACTTGTTTCAACTAAGTGGTGAGCGACGCACTTTGTCACTTCTCTAGAGAAACTAGTGACAATCAATAAAACTCAAAAACTCAAACCCTTTGTGTGTCTTTGTGGATGTGGCTCAACTTGATTTGGTATTGAATTGGAGATGAGCCAATTGCGGACTATTTATGCTGGTGGTATTGTATTTATACTTGTAAAAGGAGTAGGAGAATCTAGGACCACCCTTTTCCTTGCTAAAACACATTCCATGGATGGCTGTGAAAATGATACTGCATAATATATATCACTAGCTATAAGTATCTCCCACACAGACACAAACAATATATAAACCCTTCAATGGGGTTGAAAGATTCATAGTGCAAGTGATATTTTTTGCTCTGTACGTGGGTTCCACTTTGAATGTCATGTGCTTTAGGTAACATGATCGAAGACAAGCCAAACAAGTAAGATCCCACATGATGCATTGTTTTGCTTCTCAAGTACATATGCTTACATTTAGTATTTGTTCAAACATTCCAAGTGGCAACCCTAACATGACACATCTCCACAGGGTGATGGTTTTTCTTCTTTTTTTTGGCATGACGTACATAAGGTGATGCTTACTAATCCAATAGGTGTTAGGCAATAAATTAAAGAGTAAATTATACGTCAATTATACTTTTTCTTTTCAAATTAGTATCTCAACTTTAGAAAGTTGCAGAAATATTTCGCAATTTTTATTTTGTGTCAACATAATATCTCTGTTACATATATTCATTTCTATAAGTTTGTTATCTGTCAACATGACAATGACAAAACACATGCATACCCCAACTAAACTTGATCTGATTTCTTAAAAATAACCACGTGGACAAAAAATAATAAAATATCAATAAAAACTTTAAATATAAAATACAAAAATAAAGTAACTGAAAAAACAAAAAAGAAGAAAACAAAAATATTGAAAGCCACCTTTAACCCTGCAGCTCCTAAACCTAGCTCCTCCCTTCCCACACTCACTGGCAACCCCCCACCCCATCCTCATCGACGACATCTCCTTGTTCGTACGACAACCGCAACTCTCTCTCTCTCTCTCTCTTTTCCTCTCTTTCTTTCTTTGCAACTTCTCACCCTAAACTCGAGAATGGTTCCCTCGATTAGATCCGAGAGGGAATCTCGTACTCTCGGCTCTGGATTATTTCTCATCTTCCTCTTTCTCTCTCCTCTTTCGTTGCTTGTGGCGAGGTTTACCACAAGGTAGATCTTGGATTTCGTGGCCATCAGTGTTGGATTTCCTACACCCTAAGATCTAATGTTGATTTTTTGAATTTGGGTTATTTTATTTTATTCTTGTTTTATATTGTTTTGTTTTTTTAATTTGGGGAAAAATATGTTTTTGGTCCTGTGTTTTACCCCAAAAATAGATTTGGTTCTTATGGTTTCAAAACTCCACATTTGATCCAAGTGTTTTATATTATTTGTAATCTTAGAACAATTTTAACAAGCTCAAATTTTCAAATAGAAAATTATGATTAAATACCAAATATCAATAGTTTTTCAGTAAAGCAGTAAGACACTAATCTTTTTTAGTTTAGGTACTAATTTAGAGCAAGATATTTTGGATTAGGTCATAAATTAGTTTGTTATACAATTATGACAGTCAAACAATCACAGTTGTGACTGTTTGAAATTCATAAAAATTCAAAGTTTATAAGAGTTTAGTGCTTTTGGTTTAGGTTTGGGAGATGAAGTCCTGTAACCTAGAAACTAAACTTTAAAGTTTAAGCCTTACAAATAATGAAAAAACAAAAAATCAATAAAAAATTGTGATTGTTAAACAGTCACAACTCGCTCAAACCATGTTTTATAAAATTGGTACCTAAATTGAAATTTAGTATCTAAAATAAAATGACATAAATATTTTAGTAGTTAAAATGAAATAACATTGAAATTTAGTACCTAAAGTCAACAGACCTATTTTCAAATTGAGATAAAATTTTCATTTGTTTTCAAGAAATATTTTGTTGAGGGGATTGAAAGACCATCTTATGGGTTGTCTAAAACTAATTTCAATTTTTATTTTTGTATTTATTTGCTAAAGAGATTAAGGCTCACAAATATGATTTTTTGTCATTTTTGAATAAAATTTGTAAGTTTAAACAAATTATTAGAAAAATATCATTCTTGGGTACAAAATGTCTTAAGATTGCAAGCAATATAAAACATATTGACCAAATGTGGAGTTTTGAAATCACATAGATCATATATGTTTTTGGGGTAAAATATAGGGACAAAAATTATTTTTTTTCCCTTTAATTTAATTTTATGTTTATAAGGGAGTGAGTGAAGAATGAAGATCGATGATGTCATGCCACTGTCAAACATTAATAATGTTGTTACTATTTGACAATGGTAATCATTAGCAATTATTGTTACGGTTAAAATTTTGGCATATGTAAATTCATAAGCATGAAATGTGTGTTTTATGTTGATTTATTTAATTTTTGACATGTTTATATAAAAAAAGACAGAAAGTATATGCATAAGTATATTTTTATGTAATTCTTTTATTATCATTGTTGCACAGTGATAATAATTATTACTTTTGAACAGTAACTGTATTGAAGAACAAAACAAAAGGAACGAGCGCTTGGTATTCCATGTCGAATATATGCTCACTCATTAAAAAGCGACCCGGCCTATCACCACTTTTTTGTAGGTGGGTTGGCCTATCAAGCCTTTTTTTACTTGTAAAAAAATCCGTTATTAATTTTTTATTGATGTTATATTTATACTCAAAAGAACATTAATTTAGCACTTAGGATTGAACGATTAGAATTTATTTTACAAATACAATTAATTAGATGACTAAAATGACATATTTTATTTTATAATACAATTTCAAAAGCATAAATTATAAACATGACATATGAACTTACATTTAATTGCAAAAGGGTATTAAGAGTTTTTTTTCAAATTTTTGAGATCAAGATGTGTTAGATGACATGACAATATCTTATTTTTTAATCATATATAAAATTCATAGTCTCAAATTAAAACAAATAAAGCACTGATACATCAATTGAGGTCCCAAATTATAAAACTTAATTTGATGTCTTATCCTATTGGAAAAGGAAAAATTCAAAGACCTGCATTAAGGGATTTCCCTAATTTTGAATTTGGTAATGAAAGGCCCTAAACAAGCTAATGAAAGCGGGTATTTATTTTTTATTTTTTTTGATGAAAAATGAAAGCACCTAATATATGATATGACAAAAATTAAGTACCACATTTTTTCTTATTTTGGTCTGAATAAATCATTGAAGAGGCCATAATAGACCAAGTGACACACTTCAATTAAATCACATCCTAATTGTACATATCTTTTTTGGTCAATTCATGAAGGCCAATGCTATTCAGAACACCCTAAATTGCTAAGTTGACCACCCTATTTTAAAATTTCAATTTTGTTCGTTGGGTCATTCGACAGTTATCTACCGAAATATTTATGGTTATTCGATAGTTATCTGCTGAATATTGGTGGATTATTCGGTGGATAACTAACGAATGGAAATGAAAAAGGCATTCGACAGTTATCTGCCGAAATATTTATATTTATTCGACACTTATCTGCCGAACATTGGTGAATATTTCGGTAGATGACCACCGAATGGATCTGGGTGATTTTATCATGTTTTTGTAATAAAGGGTAAAATAGAAAAAAATTAAAAAAAATTTATTAGGGTGGTCAACTCAGCACAAAAGGGTGGTTTGCATAACCTCCCTCATTCATGAATCCATCTAATCACTTAACCTATTCACCATACATGGATCTCATGATTTATCATCCTTCAATGCACCAATTAATTCTAACATACCATTTCTGCCCTCCTTAACATTCTGCTTTCCCAAAACGGAGTCACCATATGAGCCGCCGTTGGGCTAGTTAGTGTTATTCTATCTGCTCCGTAAATGCCGGAACATCCATCTTTCTTTCCCATAAATAGCCCTCTTAACAAAAAAATTAAACTTCATTATTACAAAAAATAACATAAAAATAAAGTTATTTGTGCAATTAATTTTTATTTTTTGTAATTAATTAGTTTTATTTTTTGTAACATAAAAATGGGTGCAATTAATTTTAGCTGAAATGACAATTTTAGCCTTACAAATTGGTCACATGCTTCATAAATGACCAATTTTTGATAAAAATTCTTAATTGAAACACTTAAAAAATAATAATTTTTTATTAAAATAAAGTGAAAATAAGATCTTCAATTAAAAATAAGGATATAATTAGAATCCTTTTATTAAAATTTTCCCAACTTACTTTTCATTATATTGTTGCACTCCTTATTAATTTTTTTTTTAAATCTCTAAAATGGATGGATCCGATTCTCTTGAACAATTGTTATTAATTTTAATAATTACAACAACTTTATCAAAATGGAAAGTTATTGGAAACTATCCCAGTAAATTTATTTAATTTACATTTTACAACAATAAATAAACAAATAAACAAATCAAGCAAGCTTCTGATTCTCTTCCTCACACACTGACACACACACATACACACACTCTCTCTTTCTTCTAAAGACCTCCACTGTCTCTCCCAACACATCTCAAAAGCTGCACAGTGATATTGATCCTCGTCTCAAACCCCGCACTCACTTGGGTTTGCGCTCCAAATTCCACAAATTTCTGACGTCCACATTCTCCTTATTTACACCAACTACCCTTCCTTCGACGACACACACTCCGTCGTGCTCGCCGCAATCTGATCGGAGACCGAGAGAGAAGGGGGCATGATTTGGAAAACTGAGGAATGGCATTTTCAGTAAATAAGCTGCAAACGTGAGGGCTGTTCTGTATGGGCGTGGCGAAGGCGTGGAGGTTTAGCTTGACTCCGGCAGCGAAGCTGGCTCTGTTACAGCACCAAAACGGTGGCTACAATGGTACCAACGACAACAACAAGCACGTGTACTTGAGATCAACCACCAAAACGGCGTCGTTGCCGCCGCAGCACCAAAGAAAGCAGCAACCGGTGTCGTGGTCCATGGTGTGTGGGCTCATGCTGTTTGCGCTGGGCTTGATTTCGCTCTTCACTGGCCACGTGGCCTCTGATCTCGAATGGTACTCTCAGCGCCTGGTCAATCACAGCTTCTACTCCAAGCTGGTACTCCATTTTTAGTCTTTACCTTCAATTTTTTTATTTTTTATTTGTAAATTTTTCATTTGTAATTTGAATAAAGAAAAATGTTGATTTCAATTTAGGGTGGGAATGGTCGAGAGGAAATTGATGTTTGGAAATCCAAGTATTCGAAATTCTACTACGGGTGCAGTGAAAGAGGTCGTCATTATGCTCGTAAGTTAATTCGGATTGAAAAAATGGGTTTGCAAATTTCATGTTTGCAAGCATTCTCAATCTGTCATTGTCAAGTTTGTGTTTTTAACGTGTAATAATTGAATGTTGAATTTAGCGGCTGTACCGGAGCGAAAGTCAAATGGGTATTTGCTGATTGCAACCAGTGGGGGGCTGAACCAGCAAAGAACAGGAGTAAGTCAGATTATTTTTATGTTCAGCTACGTTTTTTTTCTCTAAATATTGAGACCCACAAAGAAAATAAGACTGAGGTTCTGTGTCTAAAAGCTATCTGCAATTTTTATTTTTTTACTCAAATAATTATTGTTTTCTCAATGCCAAAAATGCCAACTTATTTCTTGCAATCAGATAACAGATGCAGTGGTTGTTGCCCGGATTCTTAATGCTACCTTAGTTGTGCCTGAGCTGGATCATCATTCGTATTGGAAGGATGATAGGTATGTGCTTCTATCAATGTTTTGGCCCCAAATCTAACTTTTATGTTTCTTTTAAAAAAATTGTGGTAGTGTTTGTGCCAATTGGATTTCCATTTATCATCCTATTAAATACACTAATCTTGCATGCAGTGATTTTGTCAACATCTTTGATGTCGATTGGTTTATGTCTTCCCTTGCAAAAGATGTGACTATTATCCGAAGAGTTCCTGAAAAAGTCATGCGGAGCATGGAAAAACCTCCATATACCATGCGTGTTCCAAGGAAATCTGATCCTGAATATTATATAGATCAAGTTCTGCCAATACTTTTGAGGAGACGAGTAAGGACCCTTTGCCAATATGTATAAGATATGCACGTTCAAACATTTTGATTATTTTTCAAGTTGTCTGGCTAGAATTTTAGTAATGTATTGTAGCCGCATAATTTCCTTATCCTTGTTTCAAAAACATAGTTTCTTATGTTTTTCTATGGGGGTTCTAAATTTCTTATGTTATTTAGTTTTCTTGTCGTAGAGCAAAGTCTGTTTTGATGGTTATGGTTTGGTGCAAAAGGGCAATTAACACTCGGCAATTTTGCAGGTTCTGCAATTGACAAAGTTTGACTACAGGCTTGCACCTAACCTTGATGATGATCTGCAAAAGTTGCGCTGTCGTGTTAATTATCATGCACTTAAATTTACAAAATCTATAAATGAACTTGGTCACAAACTTGTTATGAGAATGCGAAAGATGGCAAAACGTTTCATTGCTGTTCACTTGAGGTTTTTTTTCTATTCCCTATTAAATTCAACCTGCATGTAATGTTCATTGAGCATAGACACTCAATACAGAGCACATACTCGTTGCAGTTGCGGTCTACCCTCAATATTCTTTTCTTTTCTTTTGGGGGATTTAAACAAAATTATCTTTTTGTGTTTTAATTCCGTAATTAAAGAGCATATCAAACTTGTTGACTCCTCAGATTAGCCTTTCAAAGTCTTTGTAAATGGCCACAACATATCACAATTAAGAATTTGTATGGTGAATATTTGGCCAATAAAAAAAAATTTATATAGTGAATACTGAATAGTATAATATGTGGAGAACACCTGCTTATCGGGAATTGTCCTGTATGTCAGAGAGGGTAGAACTATGAATATAGGCCACCTCTGCTTCTTACAAGATCTTTAAGAACTCATTTTATGTAATTTCCAGCAATATGAATATCCACATTCAGATTATTGCTGAAGTTTTTCATTGTTTTTCCTTTTTGGTTTTGTTCCTTTATTGTAGCTTGATAAAATGCTTGCATAATGTGTGTTGACTGTTGTCTTCTTAAAGGAACTGCTATCCTTTCATGACACGTATGATTGAATTTATGTGGATGTTTCTGGTCTTGAAGTGACACTCTTTAATGACAGGTTTGAACGTGATATGCTAGCATTTTCTGGGTGTTATTATGGTGGGGGTGATAAAGAGAGACATGAGCTTGCTGAAATAAGAAAACGATGGGAAACATTACCTGTGAGATTGCTATTCTTTTATAATTTATATGCAATGATATGTATTCATATTCACCTCAACAAGAGTTATGATAGAAATTTGTTGTTTTATGAATCAAATTTCTTAACAAGATATGCCGTTGGTATTTAAATGATGCAATTGCAACACCGCACTGTAGTTCTCAATACATATAGTGTACCATGCTTGTGACAACGGTACAATTGCGTTCATATCCTGTAATTTGAATAGTACTGTAATTTTTCTTATTATTCATATAGGATTTAAGCCCTGACGAAGAGCGAAAGCGAGGGAAATGTCCGCTGACTCCTCATGAGGTGGGCTTGATGCTGCGGGCACTTGGTTTTGCAAATGACACCTACCTCTATGTTGCTTCTGGTGAAATATATGGTGGAGAAGAGACTTTGAGGCCTCTGAGAGAACTCTTCCCAAATTTTTACACAAAGGAGATGCTTGCTGAAAAAGAGCTAAAACATCTTCTTCCCTTCTCTTCCCGTCTTGCTGCAATTGACTACATTGTCTCTGACGAAAGTGATGTGTTTGTCACTAATAATAACGGGAATATGGCCAAGATTCTCGCAGGTCGAAGGTTAGAAATCTAGTCCATTTTTGCATTAGTCTTTTCTGTAGTTGAACTGATGCATTTTTAAATTCATTTCTTCCAAAATGAAATTATGGATCAGTAAATTGTGTCTAGATTTGGTTTGTGAAAGATGCAGTAATTACTCTACCACAGACTTCAAGTAACCTAACAAGTATGACAAGGTTTGACTACACTTACAAATTTTGCACTAGCACAAGAGGTAGCATTTGAAAGGACTAATTAAACAAATTTAATTAATCTCAAGGTTATGTAACATTCAAGATAATTTCAGCTTAGAAATGCTGCTTTCTTATCGGAGAATTCAGGGAAAATGTTTAGGTTTTTCTTTACTTTCTTATGTTTTGTTTATCTTCTATATGAATTCTGTTATTACAAAATGTTTAAAAGGATATTTAACAGTCCCTTGGAATACATCTTAATTAACCCTCGGTCCCGTGTTTAGACTATTGCAACTAGCTACTGTTTTGCTGTCATCTATACTATGCAAAGTAGTAGCTGCTGGTAGAAAGTTGCATGTGTGGTTATCCTTCCTAATTATGATTTTTCCTGTGACTTTGGCTAGATTATGCAGAAATTTGACAATTTCCTGTGCTTATTGATAATTGTTTAGACTATTAAAACCTATCAAACAGTGAAATATTCCAACTGCAGCAAGCTGAGCTATATAAGATTGTTTTAAAGCCAGACTCAAATACATACAAATAAGATTGCCGTCAGTAAAATTTTCATTTTTTAGAAGTCTTTTGTACATTTGTTCAATTGACTTCCCATCTGAATAACCATGGGTGATCCATTGATGACCAAGGATAATTTTTCAAGTGAAACAAGTACTGAGAAAATTTTATGTTTAATCTATATAGCTCAGAAATTTTTTGGTACAGTTTGACATCATGCTTATTGTCATTATATTCATAACATCACTATTGTTATTATTGGCTGTCTCTGCTATTTAATTTAATATTTTTCTGTTTCTGGAGATCTATTAATCATATTTAATTGCTTTTATTTTATTGTTAATAGGAGGTACATGGGTCATAAGAGGACCATCAGGCCAAATGCAAAGAGGCTTAGTGCTTTGTTCATGGCTAGGGATAAGATGGGTTGGGATACATTTGCAAAAAAAGTAAAGTCATGCCAAAAAGGATTCATGGGTGAACCCGACGAGATGAAACCTGGACGAGGTGAATTTCATGAATATCCATATGCTTGTGTCTGCGAGAAGTCACTCAGTGATATTGTAAACAGTAAGGATGAAGATGATCACTCAGGACAAGTTGCAATGGACTCAAAAGGAAAAGCCAAAAAGAGATATAATGTACAGAATCAAGGTGATATTGAGAACATCATTGATGGAGTTCATCACTCAGCACAAGCTGCAATGGACTCAACAGAAAAAACCAAAAATACATATAATGTAGGGAATCATGGTGGGAAGGCTCTACAAATATCGATGAAGAGGGGCATGATAAAAGATAGAAGATATTGAGGATGATGAGATTTTCCCAGATTAAAGGGATGAAGAAAAGAAGAAAACTAAAAACGGCACCGACAAGGTGGTGGTTGGAAGAATTACGTATCTAAGTTAGTTGGGAGTAGTGGTGACTTGGCCGCTTCCTAGTATGGCAATTTTTCTCATCATGCCAGCTGCAAAATTTTATGCACGGGGGCGCAGCATTTCAGAGGTGATGTCTGGTTTGTGTTCAATATCTTTGGTTGGATTGGCGAATGTCTGAATTGGATTGGATCCATGTATAGGAGAGGTTCAATGAGCCGCAATTAATTGTCTATAAATAGTTTTGCTAGTAAATAACTCTATAGGTTTGGCAGAAACTCATTGCTTTCTTTTGCATTAACAAAAGTTAACTTTCGTGTGCTTTGCTCCACGTTCTTTGACACCAAGTCTGTAAGAATTCTATTAGTTAATCGATTGCAGAAATCAAGTAGTTATTTTAGCTATCAATGCCTCCAGTTTCTTTCCAGTTTCCTTGTCTCTAAACATTGCTCCACAAATACATAACACCAAGCGACCAGGGTACAACTTTAGATTTGTGTGGCTTCTATCAGTATCTTAGTGTACAAATTTAGTCACTAAACTCACATGCCAGGGCAATCCCTCTGCCAGTATAAAAAAGGTATTTCATCTTCATCTGAGATCACACCCATTTGTCCAAGTTGCAAAGTGAGCACACATGTAAGATAGTTTGTTGGTCAAAGCAATCTCTTCATGAATGTAATAGTAATAAGCATAAGTTCGGTCATCATTTCTTACACAACTCAGACTATTGTATTTTTTTTAATGACAGATTGGATCGTAGCCATTGAAAAGTAATTATGCAAACCAGATGATACCCACCACCCTATGATTATGGGGGTAGTCAGTGACGAGAGAGAACATAGTATTAATATCAAAATGGATGAAACAGCATCAGGTCATATGATTAATCATCTGAAAGCCTTTCCCAGAATTACAAGTCAAACTACATGGAGAATTTCCATATACAACCTATCCGGTCGAGAGACCTAGGCAAACCATAAATTGTGAAACAAAAACTAAAATCACTATGAACATCTACTGACTACATTTTTATGACCGACTCAAACCAAGGAATTTCCGTCCCTACGCTTTATCCTCTATGATGATAAATATACACAAACTATGCTGGCTATGCCGTTCGCCTGGCTCTCCAATAACTGACGTTCCTCGAACTGGAACTCATCATTGCAAGAGAGCTTCTCTATTCTCAACCATGGTTATTCCCTGTCACAATCTAATAGTCAGATGAATTCAATATGGACAAATTATATTCACAAAAACAAGAAAGATGTGCTGCAAAAGAACCACCCCCCCCCCCAAAAAAGAATAAAAACTCTGGGTATAATATTTAAACCTCGAGAGGCATTCTTGTTCTGACTTCTGTGACCCTTGTCATGTGAAAAGGACGGAATCTTTGAGATGGTCAATGAGCTTTGCAGTCCTTCTAATAGCTGTGGCCAGCAATGTCAACAACATCAGGCTTCAAATTTAAGGGAATAGGAAAAGAGAATGTTTACATTGCATGCCAGACAAGAAGGAGAGCTAACAGCATATGAGGAGATGGATACCAACGAATCAAGGATTACGTAGTTGCAAGAATATTTTTATGCGAAAAGTTCCAACTACAATTTTCCATACATTGGGACATATAATTTCAGAAATCTATATTGCAATTTCCCAAAAACACCTTGTACAAGTTCCATTGTCACATCGGCCAGTTCACAACAAAATAGTGGAGAACCAAGCTAAACACCAATAGATTGAGACAAATCAGATCAAAGACTGAATGCAACAATTTAGCGCATATGATTGTATCAAAAGAATAAAGAAGAATGTCTATACGCAAAACAAACAAGGCAACAATATATCCAAATACTTACTCTTGATGTTGGCTGAATTCTGCGATTCGATCTACGAGGCTCAACAACTTCAGAAGTTGATCTTGTAGGATTACCACTACTAGCTTTCTCCTCAATTTTACCCAGCCTTCCACCAGCCGGTGCAAGTTTTCCTTTATTTGCTCGTTCAGATTTAGCAGTTGAAGTGGAAACTTTCTTAGATGAAGGAGCTAGTGAAGAAAACACAATTGGGCCCTGTGATGTCCCTTCAGTTCTATAAATCGATTCAGTTTCCAATAGATTATGCTTTCCAGATATACCCTCAACATGGCTTACAGAATCTTGAATCTTTCCTGTATGTTCCATTTCACTGCGGCCATCAGGAGCAGAGACTGCATCTGTTAAATGGTTGTCCTGTGAAGCAGTTTTACCTGGCATACTTCGCTGTTTTCCAGGTTTAAGACCCTTGAGCTTGGTTTCAGCCAATCGTTTTTCCTTTGCATCAACTTTAGATGTGTTTTTCAATCCACGGGGACCTGATCCTTGAGGCATCAAGTATTTTGCAAACTTCACTGAATCATTAGCTTCATTAGTCTTCACACTCTGATTTGTCACATAATGTTTGCTAACTTCCATAAATTTCCTCTTCTTTCCAGGCTTGGGAATACCAAAAACCACCCTTGATCCTTCCTTCTGCAACCCTGTCCGAATTGTTCTGGCTGCATCAGGCTTATTTTCAGTTCTGGTATTCTTACCCATATTAAATACCTTCTCATTTGCGGATAAATCCAGTAAACTTGGCTCTTCAGGTTTCCCTGACCCAACAACATCAATAATTTTTGATGTCTTATCCTTCCCTTTGCCTTCAACTGCAGGACTGCCCAACTTCAGTCGCTTTTCCTGCGGCATATCACCCTGAACACAAAATTTGCACTTAAATAAAAAAAAATAAAAAAATCAAATGACAAGTTTTAACAATCAGAAAAAATCAAGCATGAGCTCATATACCTCATGGGAAGAGCAGTCGTTTCGCACACCGGACCATTCAACCCATTCCCCATCCTTCCAAATGAGAGAAGGCCGAAGATGCCAAGCTTTAACAACTGACGTTTCCTCTTGAGCTGTAAGAATTAATAACCAGAGAATTGTACATTACCATACAGAAACTTCAACATAATACAATAGGAAGCTTTTAGATATTGGGGTCATAATGAAAGCATCCCCCCAACCCAAAAGAAAAGGAAAAATCACACACCTGGAAAGTGGACTGTTAATATAGTTTCATCTTTCTTGTTCTTTTCAGTGACAACTCCTTCCCACCAGCTGAAAATATAATTCCATAGGCATTAGATGAGTTACCGAATACCAATAGCTAAGAAACTAATGAAGATTCCACAGTCAAAGTGGAAACCAGATGGAAGAACAGTATCAATATCAAAGTTGCTGCAAGTGGAATAGGAAGGCCTGATGCATGTGCAAAATCACTAAAGTGTAATGATATCTCAAATACGAACTCTATGAAGTTGCTCTAACACCCAAGACAAGGTATGCTTGCGATAGTGAAGACATATACGGAGCAATATAATGGAGAAGGGAAGTATTTCCTCCTAAATTCCTAATGATGGAGAATTGCAAAACAAAACTCGTCTACTAATCTTGGAAAAATCACTCAAAAATTTTTAACCTTTTGGGCTTGCTTAGACAATTGCAAGAAATAGTCATATTTATCTTCCTCCACTATTTCTCCCTGGAAAAATTCTAAACGAAAAAATAATTACCTTTTTAAAATGTTTTAAATTGTAGTTTCTCTCGTCCATTGCTAATAATTATAGGCTTATGACTAGTATGCTGCAGAAACATAAAAAGGTTACCTGTCTTGTATCAACGCATCGACTTTATCTCCAACAGACCAAGTATAATCTGCCATCGCTGCTCTGCGTCTTTTCCTTGTTCCTTCATAGCCCAAGGCGGTAACAGGGCGGGCAATGCGTATTTTAGGTGGCTTATCTTCTTCGCCTTCAAGTGCCACCCATTCCTGTAGTTTCTCTGAGCCTATACACATGAGAAATCAAAGATACATTAAGCAAATGACATGCACCTGTAATAGGCATAATATTTTCTTAAGAAAAAAAGCAAGCTCTAGTCATGAAGTGTATGATTAGCAAGGTGCCCATGCAAGTATAACGCATACAAGTCGGATACAACTAAACCAAAACCTAATGCTAGGTAGTCATCAGGAATGTATCACTTCAGATAATAGGGGTAAAACCAACATGAGGCAAAGGCATTCTAACGGCAACAAGGAGGTATACCTTCATCTGACTGAAGATCAGTGTAACATACACAAGCTTTACCGTCCTGCAAACACAATACATTAGCTCTGAACCAGGCTGCTCCAAATCCACCGCCATCTTTGAAAACCTACAAAGAAACAAGTGAATGATGTATTAAAACCCATACAATACATAGTGATGCCAGGCTTCACAAAAAATTAGTCAATGAGCATATGACTGCACGCAAACAGGCCCAGTGAACGGCAACAACAAAGGAAAAGAAAAAAGCTAATTCCATAATAAAAAAATCAACTACATAAAGTAAAAACATTTCAGGTCACACTTCAGCTTCATACCTCTACTTGAGAACCCTCCTTGATAATACTTTCTTGGGACGCTTGAGCTGCCTTTGCAAAATCATTCTCAACAGTGACCAAAGTAGACTTTGATCCAATCTCAGAAACTTGGTTCCCTTTTGGTCCGCTTGACCCTATTTCACTGACTTTATCCAACCCCGTGATTCCATCTACCAATCTCAAATGGTCCTCCATCGACTCCTTATTTACCTCTCTTGAAATAGGAGACGTCTCATGTGCAGTGGTCAGTGTTTCTTTCTTATCTGATTGTCTACCTTTTGAAAGCCCAGCAGAAGTATCAGCATCTTCTCCAACAGTACCTAAATTTGATTGTTCTCTTATGTCATTTGATTTCACAACCATCTCAGAAGATACTTGCGATACTTTCCAATAACCCTCTGGACCAGCTTTTACTAACTCACTCAATGGCAAAGGGTCGCCCATAGCAACAATTGTTCCAGCTTGTGATACAGCTTCTGCTGCAAGCTCAGCAGCTTTTACAATGGCATCCATATTTTCAGCTCGCTTTGAGGCTGCAGATGCAGCTTCAACCCTCCTCCTAGCAGTCTCCCTAGCAGCAATAAGAATCGAACTTGAACTGTGTGTTCCATCCTCACCCCTTAAAATGGATACAGGACTAGCCACTCCCAATGCATTAACCCTATCATTACTTAAAGGTCTCATACTTTGGCTCAGATTCCCGTAATTATACAACACCAAGGCTTCATCAGCCATCAGTTTTGCTTGCAATGCAGCATTTGATGCAACATTGGCAGCTGCAGCCGCTGCCTTTGCAACAGCAGCGGCAGCAGCTACAGCAACAGCAGCAGAAGCTAACTTAGTTTCAGCATCTGAAATTAATCTAGAATCTTTTTGCTTATCCAACTGATTCCATATTTCTTGGCTGTGACTAACAGCTGCAGCAGCAAGAGCAGCAGCTTCCTCTGCCTTTTGCCTAGCCTCCTTAACTTTACTAAGAGTCTCCTCTGATAAAGTTGCTCTCTGCTCCAAATCCAGATCTGAGTTTTTGAGGCGATCAGAAGAAGACCTAGGAGATACAGACAGAACCAACTTCTCTGGCATGGCCTTAGACACAGTGGTACTTGGGGTTGTGATGGCAACAGAAGTGGACAGACTACTAGTAACAGCCAGTGTTAAAGCTGACTCAGGTTGAGATTGAGGTTGCAAAGTAATCTGACCAAGTTCCTCAGAAGCTGGAATCTTTTTTCTTTTTCTAGGCTTAGGATCAGCAGAATGCTGGCCAGGGGATGCTGACACCTGCTTTGAGTCAAGCAGTGGAGAAGCCCCTGCAAAAACACTGGTTGGACCTCCAGTTTGACCAGCAGGACCAGAGGGAACATTCTTTATAGAAGACAATTGTGGCGAAGATGTTTCTTTTACAGCAGTCAACTGCACTGCTTCTGTACTAGGAAATGCTGAAAAACGAGTAGTGGCTTCAGCTGCAGAAGACTGTGGAGAAGCAATCCAGGGACTCCGGAAGGAGGCCTGAGTCATCCATGACGTATTATGTCCAACAAGGTTCCTTGCAGGTGGTGTTTGGAAAGGATGCAATGGAGCAAGTGCCTGCTGATAATCCATAACAGCACCTCTCGGGATCACACTATATTGCAGGGCCTCACAAGCAGGGGTAGGAATACTCCAAAGCGGTGATGAAATAGGTATCATGGGGCTTGCTGTTGGTGCAGTACCCTTGTTGCTAGCTCGACCAACAGGTGAGGAAATACCTTTACCCTGGAATGCACTTTGTTTAATTACTTGATCAGGAGCCCTAGCACCTGTAATTCTCAGTTCTGAAACATAGTTACACACTATATCAAATCAAGCAAGAATCAAACAGCTCAAAATTCAAAAAGAAGTACCAGAACGTGACAGTGAAGGGGTTTCTGGAGTAATAGGAATGGATTTTTGACTGTGTAGCCTCTCTATGCACGCACGCCAGGCATTATCCCAGATGCTCCTTCCCCCATCTAAGAAAATAAATTAAATAAGTTACTATACATTTGTGATGACTGCAAAGAGATATAAATACACAACAAAAACTTACCAGGTCCCCCAAATGCTGATACCATATAAGCTTCTTCAGGTGCTATTCCTTGACTGCAGAAAAAAGAAAAAAAACAAGGAACAAAAAGAAAAAACATATTCATTTAGTGTTCTCAGAAGTGCAATTTTTATTTCTTTTGAGTAAAATATAGGACAGTCACTCCAATGCAATTTCTCCATTTGGTAATATATGCAATGATCTCGTAATTTAAACAGATTCCCAATTAAGATAAAAATTTAAAGAGATTCAACAGTCTCCTTAGTACAGTCTCAAAAGCCTCTTGCATATTTCACATTCACTTGGTTTATGCCATTGTTCAATTTAAGGATTTCATTCATTTTTAATAAATTTTGTAGATAAAGCCCAAAAAAACATTAGTAAAAACATAAAATAAGAAACAGAACTCACATCAAAGCTCCATAAACAAAGATCTGAGCACGTAGTTGCACTTGCTGCAAGTCTGTGAAAGGCTGTTGAAATAAAACAGATGGTGGAGCAGAAGTATTCAGATCCGGCAGACTAGATGTTGAAGCAGTAAGAATAGAATAAGGTTTTGTGCTACTATCCACATGCCCATAGGGCTGTGTCTCATTTAGTTGCACAAGCTGGAAGATTCCAGACTGGCCCAGGGACACACTACTCAATTTATCCCCCCTTTGTGATTGTCTCATAGGAGTTGTTGCTTTCACAGTTCCCTTCTTAGCACTTCCTTTTCCAGTTGCACTTCCTTTGCCTGTTGCCTTGCTGGATGCTCGCCTTGGCTTCCGTACAGGAGTAGCTTTAGTACCACTGTGTGCAATCCCTACCTCAGATACAATCCCTCCATCAGATACTTGTGGACTCCCAAGAGAGATATCTTGTGAGATCTTTGAATCCATCTGGCCTAAGCCAGAATATGTTTGAGACCTCTCTACAATCTTCAAAAACAAATCTAAATAAGAATTTTGAACTGTTGAGAGTGGCAGCACACAGAAAATCAGCAGGCATATAACTATAGGAAGAATTCCACAATCCTCCAAAATAAATGCATATGTTAAGAGAGACATAAAATATCAAAGATACAAAATATTAGTTTAGTATGAACATGAGCAATAAATATGGTCATAAATAATACTTTGGGAGCTGGAATAGCAGGAAAGGGCTGCGAGCTGTTGCCAGCATCCCCTTTAGCCAAATCTGCAATTAAACTGATGTTCGAACTACCATTTCTCCAGTCCTTGGAGGCATCATTTCCATTTGTGGGGTTTGAAGAACGATTGCCACCACCCCCATCAACATCCTCGGAAACTGGGAGTTTCTGATTCGTAGAGCCCTTGATAGCACCTTTTTCATGTTTAGTATCAGAAAGCTCAATTGTTCCAATATCCTTATGGGAACCGCAAGAAAGTTTGTTGGGATCAGCAGAACTTCCACCGCTTTCTAGTGCAACAATCTTAGCATGAGATTCTGGCGAAGGAGCAGAACAAACAGAACCTTCACAAATTCTAAAAGCATCACCTGTGGAACAAAGTATAATGATCCGTTAAACCAAGCTAACCTGGAAGTAACAACAGAAGATATTGACTATCTTTCCAGTATCCCAGATGCTCAAAGTAACAGATTTTTGCAATCCCAAAACTGAATTCTGATTAATGGTTCAAAATTTCAAACACAATTCCTGAGCAAGATTATTTGAACTCAGATTTTCAGAGACCAAACAATTGCATGCGACCCCATAAATGATAAATGGAATAGAATAGCGATGATAAAGCTTTATCACATATGATACTTAATACCAAATGCCCTAAAATGCAAGCACTAGTTGGTAGCAAGAATAAAAATGCATAGTGCAACTTCGACCATGGCAACTGTTTGCTACAGTGGCTGCATCACAATTTTCATGTAATAGGTGTTCTCCATGCTTATATACTGTATATCTTTTCTATCCCTACCCCCTCTGAATACTGTATCCAAACAGCTCAGTTTTTAATTCTCTTCTAATTTCTTCACCTCCTACCAATTCAAAAACAGGCTGTTAAAAAAGCACCTCAAGCCCAAAGAAACAAACCCTCAAAATTAAGTTTTCAACTTACTAAAGATTAAAGATTAAAAAAAAGTTCAATGCACTTTATCCAACTCTAACACTCCAATCCCATCAACACTCAAAAGCCAAAAAATCATGAGTTGGTCCAGCAGGTAAAGAAAAAATTACTCAAGAAACCATAAATGAACCTCAAAGCTATTCCACCTGTCATAGCCTCATTCCAGTATGACAAAGAAGGAAAAATCGAAGGTTGATGTAAATAGAAAAGCTCAAAGCTTTCATCATCATTCCATACAAGATGTATCCTTTTTATTTTTTAATAAGTCGTTCAAGATTAATCATGTTAAATGACTCACTATTAATGTTTGACACAATAGCCTCTGAACAATTCTTATCTCCAGAAACTACAGTAGTATCATTGTCTTCCTGTACTTTTTTACTGGTACTGCTGCCCATTTCCACCAATGGTGAAGGCACAGGCTGTATGGAATTGATGTCACAATTCATAATTGGCTCTGCATAACAGGAGAAATCATTTTAAAACATCAATATCACAAATGAAGAGAAAATAGTAATGAGAGAAATTAAATTTCACAATTTTGCTAAGTCAACAAAAACAACATTAATTAAAAAAAATATGTATATATAATAGACCAGGGTGACAAGTTGAGAACATATTACTTTAAAAGTGTGAAAGATGGTGGGCAGTGCAACCCATATAAATGAGAACTGTCAACCCCAAAGGAGGTAAAACTAAATATATTATACATGTCAAAGATTATCATATCAAACAGAAAAATTGCAATGATGTTAAATTGTTTCAACTCCAAATGGTTTCAAGTGAAAGGAAAGAGAAACTCATGACAGATAAATGAAAATTTATCACCTGTTACATTTGCAGATGCCTTTTCAAAGTTGTCTTTTGTGGTTGCTCCATCATGCCTTCCAAAGAAAATAGCTTCAGCACCATCACCCTCTTTTACTGAAGAGTTACACTGAGCAGAAAACACTTCCTTCTCATTTGTGCTACTCTTGCTAACTTCATTAGCAACTGCAGGTCGAGGTTCATTTTGGCTTTCTGTATTGCAACTATCTGAAATTGGCAGAGACTGATCAACAGTCTTGCATAACAACTGCCCAGCAGTATCACACAAAGCACCTTTTTCAGGTCCAGAAACAGGGCCTGGTCCAGTTTCTACCAAAGGAGATGACACTTTACCCGAAATAATTCCATGTTCAGATATTTTAGATGCCGTTTTCTCTTTCTTGTCCCACTGTGATCCCACAACAGGAGAAGGTGCTGCTTGAAGCTCTGAGCCAGTAACAACATTTGTGGTTACACCACGCCCAGCAGACAAGGGAACAACATCCATTGTAGCAAAAGAAGCCAGATTAGGATTTTCCAAGGGAAGACTGGACACTGCAAGAAAGAGAGTCCAAGTTAGTACATTCAATAGATTTAACAGCAGCATACCAGCCGCTGCAAGAAAGAGAGTCCAAGTCGATATATTTGACATTTCCGTCCATCCCAAGCCTTAAGTTCATGACATACCTGATTCATTGCCAGCAGCATCATGTTTTAATTCTTGATCAACCAACTCTTTTTCTGTGCTACCTTCACAAAGTGATGAGGAACCATCTCTCTCAGAAGACAAGGGAACAGCATCCATTGTGGCACAAGAAGCCAGATGAGGATTTTCCAAGGAAACATCAACCACTGCAAGAGAGAGTCCAAGTTAGTGCATTCAATAGAGTTAACGCTTCTGTCCATCCAAATTCTCAAAGCCTACCTGATTCATTGACAGCAGCATCGTGTTTTAATCCTGGAACACACAACTCTTCTTCTGTGCTACCTTCACAAAATGATGAGGGCCCAACGCCCTTACCAACAGATGCACCAATATCCATAGTATTACAATCATTGAGCAATTCAGTACTATCATTTTCACTGTTAGAAAGATCATGATTACAATCACGAACATTAGCTTCTCTGTAAACTTTATTTTCATCACATATTTGTGTAGACTCCCCCAGGATAGAAGGGGACACATGGCTGTCAGCATTTAAACTCTCTCCAGAAAATCCACTAGCATCATGAGGACTTTCAGAAGCTCCAGTCACATGTGGTTCACTAAGCATTCCAGCTGAAGAACATGTTGCAGTCAAATTTGAAAGAACCTCCCTATTTTCATCACTTTCACCATTAAATACCTCATTGTCCAAACTGACTGACAAAGAAGCCTCAGACTTTCTGACCAAAATCTCACTACCTGCTTGGAAACCACTTTCTAATGCATCCTCCTTGGTGTTGCTCAGTTCAGAATCCACCTTCAGTGTAGGAACTACACTGGAAGAAATTCCAGCATTGCTGTTGCTGATCTCAACTGCATACCTAGTATTGCTTACGTGGGCCGTTGGTGATAACTCATGTGTCCTCAATTTAGATTGATCACCGCCAGTATCTGTGTCTAACAAGACCATATCTTCACATTTGTTGCTATCATCAGCATCTCCAAGACATTCCCTGTCACTGCATCTGTCCACTGTAAGTATGTCAGAATCACCTTCAAGAATAGGATCTAGACTGGAAGAAATTCCAGCATGGCTGTTGCTGATCTCAACTGCATACCCAATATCACTTGTGTAGGCCACTGGTGATAACTCAAGTGTGTTCAATTTAGATTTATCACCAGTATCTGTGTCTAACAAGACCATATCTTCACATTTGTTGGTCTCAGCAGGAACTCCAGGACATTCCCTGTCACTGCATCTGTCCACTGTATGCAAGTCAGAATCCCCTTTTAGTATAGGTTCTAGACTGGAAGAAATTCCAGCATTGCTGTTGCTAGGCTCAACTGCATACCTAGAATTGCTTTTGTACACCATTGGTGACAAGTCATGTGTGTTTGATTTAGATTGACCACCACCAGTATCCATGCCTTTAAACAAGATCGCATCTTCACATTTGTTGGTCTCAGCAAGAACTCTGGGACATTCCATGTCAATGCTTCTGCCCAATGCATGTAAGTTAGAATCCCCTTGCAGTATCATATCTGACGGTTCCTGCACATTAATGACACTATCTTCATTTGCAATTATTTCTTCCACAGAATCGACCTCAGAGGCTGAACAATGAGGGGTTTCCAAATGACAGGTGGCCTCTTCAACTGCTTTTTCATTCGTGTGTTGAGCATCTGTGCTTATCACATGACCATCTGGATTCTCTTCAATGGTATCCTTCATATTATGTTGGAAATCTTTATTATTCAACACATCACTGCTTATAATATTATTTTGCATATCGGCCATCATATTATCAGCTCGCATCACTGAAGCAGAAGAATCTTCTTGCATTTTTTCACCTCGAGGTTCATCCACCAAATTATCAAATTCCATCTGATTTACATCTTTGCATTTCCCATCAGTAAACAGACTCCCTTTACTTACACGCAGGCTGTCTTTTCCACTGACAGAATTTGGATCCAGGTAGCTTGAATTTCCATCAACTGATAAATTAACTTCCTGAGTTTTTGAAGCATCCTCAACTCGAGTCTGATCTACTCCTACATACTCTAATCCAGAAAGATTTTCAGGAATCTCACCCGGCAGTAATGTAGACTGTAGATCTGTAACATCCCCCATTTTAGAAAAAATGTTATCATCGTGTTTCAAATTAGGTTCCATCTGCTTTGTTAAGACACGCAGTTCCTTACAGGCATCTGATTCCCCAAAGATAGTCTGAGCGGGAATAATTTCTTCCTGCCCAACAGATTTTAATAGCATTTCAACGGATTCTGAGGAAGTGGCCTCAGACCAAACATTGTTTCGCCTTGATATAGAGCAAGATTCTGCCGCACTTGAAGTGAACTCTATTCCACTACTCCCACGAGAGAAATCCTCAATCCAGTGGTTAGCTTCGTTACTCTCAATGCCAAGAAAAACCTCAGTTTCAACCAAACTATCAAACCTCAAATGCCCCTGAAGGGTGTCATCAAAATCAAATTTGGGAAGAGCATATGGCCGTAAAACTGGAGGATAATTAGTGCTCCCTTCACCGGCTAAATGAAGATTCTGGCTTTGAAAATCATTGTCATCATAATCCATGGGTGTATCCCTGCCCAAAAAAAAAAAAAAAAAAAAACCAATCAGAGAAGAGTATACATACAAAACAAATCATGGTCCCAATTTCCAAAATAGATGCTATAACGAGAGCCAAAAATATATGTGCAAGAATACAAGTAGAAATTAGTGGACCAAATCTACGAGCTTTACAACCAACAGCTTGCAGAACAATCACAAAGTACTGAAATAGCTTGGCACACATTCTTAAGAAATATTAACAATTGCCAAACAAAAATATCATTTGAAATCTGAGAAATGCACAGGAGAAAGGTTGTTCTAAGGCACTGTTACTCCTTGTCAAGAGAGGTGTTTTTCAGAGTGGGGGCAAACAAAAGGTCATTGGCTAGTGAAGTGATGGCTTCTATTTGGACTGTGTCATTGGAGAAGAACAAAAGGATTTTTAACGATAGGGCAGAGAACTGTTACTCCTTGTCAAGAGAGGTGTTTTTCAGAGTGGGGGCAAACAAAAGGGTCATTGGCTTTGTGAAGTGATGGCTTCTATTTGGACTGTGTCGTTGGAGAAGAACAAAAGGATTTTTAAAGATAAGGCAGAGAAGATGTCTTCTATTTAGGATAAAATTAGATTTCTTGCCTCTCTTTGGGAGGCAGTGTCTAAACATTTTAGGGACATTCTATTAGAGTTATTCTTATAGATTGGGCAGGAGTTCTGGTGGATTTTCAGTTTTCTTGTAATTAGCTTCCTGACTGCCTATCTATCTCCTTTTGTATTTCAATTTTCAATAAAATATCATGTTTCCTATATTATTTATAAAAAATAAAAATAAAGATTAAAAAAACAAACCCAAGAGGAAGGTTAGGCAAGCCGTGAGATGGAATTGAAGCTTTCTCAAGCCTCCAGGGTTGTAATTCTTCTCATCGGATTAGCAACCAAATAGGAATTTACAGCTTGACACTCTGTCTCAGTGTTTGGGATTCGAGTGCTCTTTCTTTGTCTAATTCTTTTTCTCCCATCCCCTTCTTACTTTTTCCTCTAAATTCAATTTAGACACGATCAAACCATGTTTCCATTAGCATCTCCCTAGTAAGACCCTAAGTAACAGAACCCATGAAATTATTTTTAAACAGCATTATAACAACTAAAATTGTGAAAAAGAAATCACTAAGGGGAAAAAAATAAAATCCTAATCTCCTACAGGTTTTTCCATATAATGGGTGATTAATCCCCACGGCCCAGGCCACCCATAGAGCCTAGTAACTCTTTCTCACCAATTTGCTCAAACTCACAATTTCTCTTAACATCAGTCAGGCAGTTTCCCAACACTATCCCATGCCACTAACTTGGCAAAGATAACAAAATACAGCCAAGTTAATGCAACACTTAAATGCTGAACTTCAACATGTCCCCAAAAAATTAAAAAAAATGACATGCACATGATTTTGTGAGCTATAACCAGACTGAGTGTATTGAAGATGAAAGGATCACATAAAAATGGCCATGCAAAACAAACAAATACCTTGATCATTTCAAACATGGTGTGAGATGTCAACAAAAAATAATGCCATATATTTATACATTTCGGCATCTTTCCCACAACAAAGGTGCCCAACATTAAAATGAAGGCCAATCTATTGAATTCAAGGCTTGCCTATATATGAAGGGGTTGCCTTGCCTCTTCATATATTTAGGTCAAGGATTGATGACTATGTCATTTACAAAAAAATTAATCCTTAAATATCCAAGAAAATTTTATAATAGTTTTAAATATGTTAAGAAACTATGGTTGGTTTATCCATTGGAAAACCAAATGAAAGTTCCGCTTAACCAGATAGTTGAAAGTATATTTTTAAGAAATTCTTCTATCACTACTTCCATAAAAGCCCAAACAATGTTCCCTTGTAGAAGACTAAATGTTAACATGCTATTTCCATTTCAGGAATGATTGTCAATTGTAAACTCAAGGATATCATGAAAAAATTAATTCTAATAAGAATGATGAAAAGTTTAGAAAGAATCCCAAGCTATAAAACAACAACAGTGACAACTAAATGCATACTCACTGACCTCAAGAAATGCTATAAGTTTCAAAATTTCTCGCACTTCTTTTCCCAAGATTCTAAAGCACATCAGACAGCATACTAAGTAAAGGTAACATAGCAGAAAACTAAAACTACATTCAAGATTAAGTGTCCGTGTATCCAGCAGCTATTGATTAGTAAGAATGACCAGCTTTTGTAATCCTGCAACTCAAATAATTGCAAATGAGGAAAAGGGTCCTAAACTTGCAACTAGATGTTCGGATGTTTTTCATTATACTTATTATGCCCTTGAGAACTATACGTAACTATCAAATTACACAGAACATCATCACCACCAGAAACAAATACATATACTTAATAATACGCTATTATCATTAATTTAAAGAATAAAGCTTCAGCATTTCTAATTAGCACAAAGTACAAAAAGGGGAAAAAGCAGAAATTTTGAATTAAAACTCACCATTTCTAAGCAAAGCAAGGAACAACTTTGGCCTAATTTTACACAGAAACCCTAACAGTTTGCAGAACCAAATAGAGGAAATGAACAGTACCAGAAGAAGTAAGAAGTCTAGAGACGCTACCTCCCTCCATCCGGTGACGAAATCCAGCCCGTTAGACCACTCAGCTGCTCCCCAGTCGTACGGTCATCTGCAAGCCAGACCCTAAGCGTCAATCTCTCTCTCTCCCTCACAGTCACCCCTCACCTAATTAATTGCTACACATCGAGAAAGAAGATTGAAAACCCTAACCAACGAAAACGAAAAGGCGCTGCGGGTATTAAATTCTTACCGGAGTAATCGAGTTTCCGGCGGATCGAATTAGGGTTCCGGCGAAATCGACGGCACTACAGGCGAAGAGAGTGAAAAAGCGAGAGAGTGTGTCTGATACTCTGGGCTTTTTTTTTTTTTGCTTGCTGTTTTCTCTGCGCTCGAACTCCTCGTTTTTCAGAGAGAGAAAATGTGTGATGGTAATCGAATTTGAAAAAATCAAAATCAAAATGGAAAATATAAAAACGTGGGGCATTTCGAAAATGGGCCAAGATCCGACGGGTACAAACAGGATGGGACGGACACGTGGCTTTCTATGAGTCGTTAGACAAAAGTACATACGGTTTGACGAAGACTACCCGCGGCCATGGTATTTTTGGTTACAGGCAGCTCATTTACCGTAGATTTGAGGACAGGAGTTTGAGTGATATCCTGATCGAACGGTGAAGATGGGACTTTGAGAGAAGGTTTGTAACTTACGGGTGAGTAGATTTTGAGGAATGCAAAAGAGAGTGACACGTGTCTAGAGACGGTTGATTGTGTGAGAGTAGGTGATGACTCTCGTACATAGGAAAGGGGCGAAAAGGCTATGCATGTGATAATTACCGTCTTCCACCTATATATTTTGTATTGTAGTACTTAAGTAGTTAAGTCCATAGTACTTTATCTATATGTGCTATATGGATTACTTGTGGACCCACGTGGATGATATGGAGAATTTGGCTTAATACCTCTTTTCCCTCTCAAGTCTCAACTATAACTTGTTCGTCAAATTCCCCTTTGAAATTAAGAATTTAGTAAATTAAGAAATCAAATATTGAAAAATAGGTTAATGTGGGTTTGTCCATGTGTTTCATCCAAATTTTTGTCAAAAAAATGTCACGTGCCTTTTGCGGTAAAATGAACAATTCATGTCTAAAAGTTTTATATGAATCTTATAGGTTTGTCTCAATTCACTCTTAATTCGATCTTAATTAGACAAAATTTTGTTCATTATCCTGCCTCAAATTTCGAAAAAAAAGGACAAGTTTTGCTAACGTCGAATCGTGTATGGACCCATCTAAGGCTTTGGGTATGTGCCGAATGAATGATTTAATTTGTTCTCACGCGAAAGGCCATGACATTTTTTGACCAGAAATTTGGATGAAACTTTAAAAAATTGTTTGACATTGATCTATGTTTCAAAGTTTGATAAGTTAATTTACCAAATTCTTAATTTTGGAAGTACTTTAGCACACAAGTCATAATCAAAGGGGCAAAATAGCTATTAAGCTTGATAATTTTAGCATAGTCTAGTTTGATTCAAGTCTAAAATGTTGTTTTTAAAATAAATGTCAAATATGTTTCACAAAAAGAATGAGCTAATTACACCCCTTGTGGTTTATCGTCTTTTCACATACATCCCCTGAAATTTTAAAAATTACATATATATCCCATAAGGTTTCAAAACTATTGCATATAACCCCTTACAAGAGAAAAAAAAATAAACAAAAAAAAATTGTATTGAGGTTGAATTTTACACCTTAAGTAATCTTATTAGACCATTTAACTTCTTAGCATGCATTTTTATATAATTTCTCATTATTTTTTGTCTCACTATAGAAGGTTATATACAACAGTTTTGAAACCTCAAATGGTGTATACGTAATTGTTGAAACTCATGGAGTATATGTGAAAAGACGATAAACCTCAGGGTGTAAATGTAATTAACTTCAAAAAGAATATACAAAATATGAGTTTAGTGATATTTTTCTTTCACTTTATTGAAGAATGTCTTGAATTTAAATTCCCACCTTAAATTTTATTTGTAATCTGAAATGCGAAAGGTAATTGGATTTCTAATGCTTTTTGCTTGAATGGAAAAAAAAAAAAAAAAAAAAAAAAAAAACCATATTGACATTACCTTGGGGTCTTTGTTGATGGCAGGGTGAACTTGTTTAGTTGTTTTCTTAAATTTTGTTTCTAAGTTCTATTCTCTTTTTTTTTTCCGACCATTTCCTTTGCTAATATGGTTGCAGTTATTTTCTTCAATATATCTTTCCAACGCCAAGGGCGTGTCGGACTCATGGATTGCTGCAACCATTTCCTTTGCATTAGTCTTAAGTACGATATCCTGCAATTCCAACTCTAAAGCCAAGTGAAAAACATAACTAACTGCATATAACTCTGTGACTGTTAAAACATATCATAGAGCTATATTGTTGATTGAAACTTAACATTTGAATCATAAGGTTGCTATTTAATTGATGCTTATTGTTTGAAATTGAAGTTGAAGAGAAACTTTTGGATTTTCAAAACACTGAAAAGAAGAAGATCAATAGAGGATCCAAATCCAGTTTTAATAGTCACATCTTGTTTACACTTGCATGTTTTAATAGATAAAATTACATGAATATTTATCATATGCATGCAGACATGGAACTCACATTATCTCAAAAATGAACAAGTTAAAGGGTTTGCTTTGTAGGTTTCTCTCAGAATAAATAAAAAAAAGTTAATTTGCCCTTTTTTGGTGTAATTAAAAAGTAAATTTCCCTTTATTAGCCAATTGTTAAAAAAAGGACCCTTAAAATAATGTATAGAATATAACACAAAGCACTGTTCCAATAAAAAACAGATAATAATCGAAAAATTATTTTCTTACCTTAAAGTTTACTTTATTTTATTGTCAGATTCTTAATTTAAATGATTGATTAAATACATTTTCTTTTACTACGTTAGAAGGGTTAGAAGGAATGGAACCTCGAATTTAACCTAATTCTAACTATTGCCCCCCATCCACCCTCACCATTTGGACATTATTACAATTACATTTTCCGACCTTAGCCAGTTTGGTATTGCTGTGAGAAAAAACAGCTGTAAAGTAAAGTCAGTTGTAAAGTAAAACAGTTGAGTGTTTGGTAAGCTATGTTTTTAAAAGTGTTGTAAGTGTAAAAAACAGTATTAAAGTGTTTGGTAAATGTTAATATAAAAATGCTGTGATTGTGTATAATTACTAAAATAGACATGATGCTGAAAGTGCATTTTACTTATTTGTTTGATAAAAATAATATGTTTTTTTACTTGTTTTTGAAATTTTTTACTATAAATTTTTATTAGCATTAATTTTTCTAAGAACAACATTATTAAATAAGTATGCCTATTATTTTTTAAGTATATTATAATTTTAATCTTATAAATAAAATATCATAATTAATTATCACAATATAAATTATAACTAACAATGAACATATTTTTTAATTTAAAATAAACAAATAAAAATTATAGAAATCAATGAGGGTATTATGAGTAAAATAAAATATTCATTGTTGTTATGAGTTACTGCAGCTTTCAAAAGCACCTAAAAACTTGCTTTCTGTTTTTGTTGTGGGGAGTTGAAAATTGTGGGAAAAAATAGTTTTTTATTTTTTTACCAAACACCAAAACTGCTGTAGGTAATTGAGAATTGTCATCCACAGCAGCTTTGGCTTCTCCACCGCAATCCCAAACGAAGCCTAAGAGACATTGTCAAATTTTATACATTAAAACGATACCCAATGTACAAATAAAAGGTGTGAAATTCACATCATACAAGAGTTGCAAGCCTGAAAGTAAACGTTAAAAGCTTGTTAGGTGGAGCCTATCAAGTTAATACAGAGCTCTCATGAGAGAGAGGATTGTGGGGCCACAAAATGGTATTCTAAACAAGCAAAGATCAGATGCACAATGAGAGAGTACTTCGAAGTACCCTAGGTTGAAAGGAATCAAAGGGCAAAGGGTAGTTAATTGACTAGTGTGATGAGCTAGCTACTTAGCTTCCTCAAGCCAAATAATGGTCAGATTTTTTCTTCAAGCATTTGGAATGAATCCCACAAGTCACAACCACCATGGCTTCTCTGATAGATCCTTCGGGAACACGTACCGGAACCTTGAATTGTAAGGAAACCACTCTATGATCTGAGATGCCTTCTTGCTGGATTTAGGATCAATGCATTTTTGTATCGAATCATGAAGCTTCTTATCAACATTCTCAATGACCCATTTTAGAAGATCATCAGAGCCAAAAGAAGCTTCCTTTGCAAATCTTTCAAGCATCTTTGGTAGAAAAACTTTCCTTGACTTCTTTACCACTACATTTGCTTTAAGAAACTCTTTCTTGGCCTCTTCAAGTTCATTTCTAACATTTGAGGCTGTGTAGACTTTTAGCTACAAGTGATTAACAAGCAAGCACTTAATCAGCTGTTAGCAATATATTGGTAGCAGTGTATATATGATCAGAGTGAGTTTAAAAGAATGATTTACAATGAAAACAATGAGTAGTAAAAGTTAATTACTACCATATGCTCATGACAAAAAAAAAAAGTAATTCTGTTTGACTAGTTTGAAGTAGCAGTACCAGATGCTTTAAATGAAGAAATAAGGTAAAAAAGATAAGTCAGAAATTAAAACAGACTTCAAGGGAAAATCATGCACCAAAAGACTATGATTAACCAATGCACCTGTGTACCAATAGGGGAAAGACTAAAAATAACTATATAAGAAACTAACAATCTTTGGAAATTAAACCCAATCTGCAATATCATATGAAAACAGGAGCAACAGCACTAAGGAGGTTACCGCAGGATCAGAAAAAGCTCCACTACAAAGACCAAAGCAAACAAGGGGCTCAGAAACTGGAAGACCCAATTTTGAATTGCGAAGTTGTCTGTCTTCACCAAATTTTTTCCTCAAGGCAGTTGAAAGGAGGGTTTCAAGCCACTGTAAACACAAAAGTGGATTAAATGAGTATGTAAAAACATGGTATTTCATATTCATGTTAAAAAAAAAAAAAAAAAAAAAAAAAAAAAAAAAAGAAGAAAAGTGCACTATTAAAGTTGTCAATCATAAGAATGAGCGCAAATGACTTGCCACACCATTTCAAATATGTATAAAGAAAACAATTCAAAGGATGTTAGCATTCCGTTGGCATTCTTAGATAAGAGTATGGTGAGTACCCGTCCAATTCGGGGTGTTTGGAAGCAAAATATGGATTGCTCTATGGCATTTGCGCTGATGACATGGCCCCCAATGTTGTAAGCAGCCTGCACTATAGCAAGAAGCCCATCATCTAAATTTTTCTTTCTAAATTCAGAACACAAGAACCAAAGAGTTAGGTCTTTACCCTTATTCCAATTATTTTAGATTAACCTTTATTTTCAACCCGAAACCCATATATTTTGATGACTTCTCAAACATTGACAATGAAAAATTAAATGGTATATACTATTCTGATCTTGTCTTTAATGGGGATCTTCTAGTCCATGTCTTGAAAGGCAAGAGAAATGGACTTCAATATAAAAGAAGGAAAAGACAATTAAATGCAACTGAGACGAGAAATATTTACATTTTGGTTTTAAAATGAGACGAACCAATGAGTATATCATTAAATCATCTTTCAGAAAAACCAGAAATAAAGACTTCAAGAGAAAGTATGCATTTGTAATGAGATACACAGGTTTTCTTAAGCTGTCAGCAAAACCCCTTGTACTATAAAAGAAGTAAACTACCTTGTGGAACAAAGCCAACCTTCTCAGAGAGCTGTGGGGAATTCCATATGCTAAATATGCCTGCACAAGGGTAAGGAGAGGATTACAAAAACTTTCAAATCAATAAGAGAAAACCAATGGTTGGTGAAGAAATGTTTACATGCATAACAAGAGCATTGTATATGTTGATCCAAAATGCAATTTGGGCATTCAGTTCCATTATAGTGACATTCACCCTCTCCAGTTGTTCAACCAAAATTCTGAAATTAAAACATGAAGTATATGTCAAGTCATCAATCCTGATGAGGTAACACATAAGAGGAGATCAAGTGCAAGTGTGTTCAGCTACACTTATGTATATCTTAAAATATGTGCCCTACATAAACCAAATTAATATTATCCAAAATATGATATTATATTGTTTGATTGTATAGTGCCAGATTTATGGGTTGCATTTTCTTGTGCTTTATCACTACATTTTGACAATGCTTTCTCCATGTTGGACATTAGAGCATCATTAAGCAGATCCGAATAAAAACATTAGGGATGAATTGGTTTTAAGTCAAACTAGGACAGACAAAAGGTCATGATTAAAGTCAAAGATCCCTGGGAGATTTGAAAGGTAACTTAAGAGCATTCTTTTGGCCATGGTAGTCAGTGGTGCACCCTTTAACCAAAGCAAAAATTCCAACCTGAATTTAGTGCAGCTGACAAACACAAGGTCAGAATAATTGACGTCAAACTTGCTCCAGTGAATCGCGACAAAGGACATAACACTCCCTTCTCTTGTACTATTATAGTATTATAATTTGGGTAATTATAGATTAATTGTAAGGGACCAACCTGTAATTATTAATGGCATAAGAAGCATGAGAAAACTGGCTCTTATCAGTTGATATCCAAGATATTTCTACCATTGACTTTCCAGACCAGTCTTGGGAATCTCCAGTACCTTGTCGAGGTTGTATAACATTAGTGGATGACCTCGACAACAAAGGTGATCTTTTTTTTTCAATATTCACAGATGGTGAACTGCAAAGCCAACAATAAACAACAACCATACACTTGACCAGTTCCTCAGATAACTTGCTAGGGCACTGGTGGAGATGATCTTTCAGTGTTCGCAGCATAGAAGTTTTCTCCAGGGCTGGAACCCTTTCATGAACCTGATAAAAAATTGATATAAAATGACTTGGACAAATAAATAGCAGTCTATAGCCAACTAGTAACATGAAGCACATGCTAATTTCTACACTTTTTGCAGTAATAAGGGGTGCAGGTGCAGAATGTCTCATATAAATGTCTTATTTATTTTTCATTTGTTTTCCTATAAGTGCCAGTTTTCTCATGCTTCTTATGACATTAATAAATACAGGTTGGTTCTTTACACTGCCAACTAATAATGAATGTGTCACATTTCAGCCAAATTCAACATTTTAACATACAAAATCCTATACATGTTATATGCGGAAAGGTTCTCTTTCCGAACAGTCTAGCAACATAACAATGTCATGTTCCCAAATTGTGAATCTAGATCACTGATTAGGTTGGCTCTTAACTGAATGTGTGGTCTAGAATCACAGTCTGGAAAGAAAACATTACCTTATATATTATGTGTCACACAAGAAATGATACTCAGATACATTAACAGATGTCCATCTGTAAAAGAACAAACTTATATTCTACCTTAGCTAGGTCTGAACAAGTCTTTGCAAAATCATTGTCACTTTTGCCACTGGATGGTGGACCATGACTAGTCTTAAAAGTTCTTTTTCCGGAGTCATCTATAGCAACTAGAGCTCGCAAATGTCGGAAAGGAAACTTTTTTGAGGAACAAAATGCACTTGAAATGATACTCGGATGTTTCCTGGATCCATTCTTCATATGGGCAGGGGAAGCCACACCTGAGTTCTGCTCAGAAGGTGGCCTACTAATGCACTGTTCAAAAATACTCCTGTAGAGAGAGAGAACATGCTGCTCGCGATTTGCAACTTCTTCTTCAAGTAATTCAATTTCAGAAACCAATTCCTTTGTCTAAACAAAAGACCAAAAGACAAATAGACAAAAAGAAAGAGAACAATTTGCAGTTATTTTCTGCTTAAGTCCATATTCAAAGCTAATAAGTGGAATTACATATCAATAAGTAGGTGTAGCCAATTTAAAATATATGTATATATATAATATCTATTACGAGTATAAATGGCAATTCATATGATACGCAGTGCAACCTTTTGGAATTAATGTAGAAAGTGCTCAAGCTACATAATACAATTGTAGGCAGGTAGAAATAAACAATCAATGAAAAAGGTTCAGATGCTTTAAACTGCTCTGTTTGCCTCAAAAGTTTAAACTTTAAGTCATTTGAGTTGGGCCATGGAGATATGTCTATAAGCTGAAAAAACAAAAAGAACCGGGATTAAAGTTTTACAGCAATGCACCAAAGGTCAAGATATGCAAAGTAATCATAGCCATGACATGATTGGGTAAATTTCTCTAAAAATCGATCATGAATTATACATTACACTATTACACCCTTCACTTATGGGATAACTAAGAATTATGATTGTATGCAATGCAGTTTCTTTACATATGGTTGACAAAGTATTAGTTATATGTTGCATGTTAAGAATCTCAATGCTGGATAAGCTGAAACATGAAGGTGCAAACCTTGGTGTCTTAGTCAATATGTGAAGTACTGGCAAATTCTGCAACAGCTCTCTAAAGTAAAGTAACAAAAGGCTAGTAATTACCTGGACAGAAAAATGCCTATGTCCAGGTGATAGAGTACTTGAAGCTCGGCCCATTGCCCTCTCAAGCATATTGCGCATAGATTTCTCTTGCTGCAAACGCAACTGCAGCTGTTCAATCTGCAAAGGCATATATCATTTGTGTGTAAACCATACTATGCTTGGGCTATAAATTACATGGAAAATAAGGATATCTGGCCAGTCATCCGTGACCAGGTCATGCATGTCATCCACTTTTGTAGACGTGGTGTGCCTACACTTTACTTTGGAAACCCAAATTTTCTAGTTCAACAGTAAAAGATAATTGATTCAGATTCTTACACATATTCTTCACTTAGGAATAATGGAGGGACCCCAAATTTTTCAGTAATAATCAAGGCTTTCCCCCTACTAGGCTACTCCCCTCCCCCTCCACCCCACCAAAGAAAGGGAAGAAGCTGCTTAACTTGAAATATTCAGAATATCTAATCTATAACTACTCAATGCTTGCAACAAAATTCCAATCAAAGATAGTTAACTGTTAAGCATACTACAATCAGATTAATCTCAGCCCACATCTCATGATAAAGAAAGATTCATCGAACACAATTTTGAAAGAGACAGAAATTGAATTCCATTTCTTACATCTTTTTCCAAAGAGGCTCTATGGTTTGGTGATGGCATATTCTTGTTGACATAAGTAGGATTGTCATGCCAAGGGCTTTGTCCCCTAGAAGCACTTGTTGAAGGTGATGACACCTGTTAAATTCATTAAGAAAATAGTAAACTACTCCATCTTATTACATCCATGAATGGAAATAAGATTCAAGCTAAGGTCATTTATGAATTTACACAGTTTAAAGTTTGAACCTACCAAATATAGCATGAGTCCTATCAATATAAATATATATATATATGCAGGAGAAGATGTAATTAACAACCGAGATCTGTGGTCTCACCTGCGCTTCATTCTGGTCCTTCTTCATGGAACTTAAAACTTGACCTCTTCGAACACTTAAATTCCTGTCAGATGCACTGTAAGGAAAATGGAGAACCACATAAATGTCAAAAATCACAAATTGGAACATGATGATTCAAATGGAATGAGAAGATAAAATGACCAACATTTTCGACCCATGAGATCCTAAGAAGTTACAACTGCTTACTCAATGCAAAACAGCCTTACCCAAGTCCAATGATGGTCACTATATTTCTTGCTTACTAAGACACACATCTACCATCATATAGTTCTAAGACATGCCGACATTCTTAGTTCAGTCAAATAAATAAAAAGATGATTGAAAACACCATGTGAAACGCTCTATTATCCTTTCAAGCTTAGAAGATATCTATTTTTCTCAGAGATTTGTTCTTAAGGGTCAGCATTTTTTGTTTTTGTTATTGATAAATTAATTTCTTAAAAGTTATATTCCCTGGATTTTAATTTCATAAAAAACCACATTTGCTTTGTATACATGCCTAGCCATTCATCCCAGTACTTGCCAATCTCTCCTCGCATACCCCACGAACCAACGTCCCATATCACTATATGCTCATTCTGTCAAAGACTTAACATAGATCAGCCTCAAGCCCTCAACTTTTCAGTTCAGTTTCTGATAAACCAGCATATGAAGCCCAAAGAAATCAAACAGTCAAACCCCTTCAAGTAGATTTTTTTTTTTTTTTTTTGATGCAGCACATAATCAAAACCCATTCCCATGTAAAACAAATACAAACATCACATCATCAAAACAAAAATCCTCTAAAATCTCAAAAAGAAAAAAACACTCTTATTTCCAGATCATTTGTAAAACACAGTACACCCATTTTGGGATAACACATCATAACAGTAAGTAGTAAGACTACACCTCTTAGAACGCCTATGTTGGGCATGATCAACTGAGGGTGCCCAAGAATCTCTATTCTCTCTCTTCCCACCTGCTTGTTCTTCAAACTCTTCTTTTTCTCCAACTATGTTAAAGACAAAACCAACCATTATATATATATATATATATATTCTTTTCTAAGAAACCCAACAGGCACTCACGTACTTCTTCCTCAATCAAATACTAAATACACTATTCATATGCACAAACTATCAAGAACAAGTCCAAGTGAGACAAAAGCAACCCAGAAAGAGACTGTGTGGCAAATATAGTGAAATTGGTAACAAGGAAATGGAGCATGATAGAGTTTTCCTCAACGAGCATGCTTGGATTTAAGAGTTTAAATGATTGTGTGGGATTTAAAAGGGTTTCATAATGAATACTTTTGAAATGCAAATAATGTGGAGTTGTGGAGTATAATTTACCAAGGTAGCTGCACTGCCACTGCTGCAGAATTAAATTCTTTCACTTTTGGGTGGTTGAGAGCATTCAATTTGAGGAGTTAATACAAGTTATACAACTGATCAGTCAAGTCCTCAGTCTCTCTAGTTTTGAAAAGAAAAGGTGAAGGCAGCTGCAGACTGTGTGGTGGTGGGCCTGGTAATGCTGGCTACTTACTGTGCATTCTGGCAACCAAGGCCATAAGATTGCGAAATGAAGGCAATGAGGATTTATTACAAGGACTTCTACATCTTTTTTGCCATTCGACATGGAGCAATCATATTGTATCCCAGCAAGAAGCACCATACCTATTCCCTAATGAGCAAGCAAAACACAGCATATTCAACCAGGGAAGGAATAAGAAGTAAGGTGGGTTGGGCCGTGGGAGACTGGGAGGTGAAGGACAGGTATGGGTGAGCTGTTGGCTTTATAGCAATTCTAACAAACTTACTTATATTTCTAGCTAAATTTGTGCTAACAAAGTTAAAAATCAATGTTAGCTAACTACTTTTACAATCTTAATCCAGCAATGTTCTTTATTTTAAGTTTTTTAACTAATTTTGTACAATTGCAATCAAAGAATTTAAAAATTCTTTTAGTTGGTAACTGGATAATTTATCTTTATCAGCTTAATCTGTTGGAGAATGATTTTAGAAGAAAATCAACTCATATAGCTAGAAAGGGAGAGGTAGCTGTTGGAGATGCTCTTAGACTGGGCCATTTTTTTTTTTATCGAAAATAGGAGGCACCCCCAATTTGTTTATGCTACCGTCATCTATTTCTTTTTTTCCTGTAATTTTCAAAAAAAAATTACCAATTTACTTAATTAGAAATACAGCCGGTTTTGAAGACAAAATTTATCACCTAATTGCGTCTGCAATTTTACTCAATTTATAGCTACATTACATATTCCCAATAAAAATACACTAATTTTAAAGACAAAATTTATCACCTAATTGTGTCTGCAATTTTACTCAATTTATAGCTACATTACATATTCTCAATAAAAATACACTAATTTTAAATCTTTAACCAATAAATCTCTTAAAAGTTAAAACACACTATAAAAAATAAAAAAAGTACTTTATTAATAAGTCACAACATACAACTTTTTTAGTCATAAACTCAAACTTCTAATCTATTTATTTTTAAGCCACAAAAAATGTTTCTAAACCACAATTCAAGAAAATCAGTATGGAGCATTCAATACTATTCAAACTCAAGCATACCTAAGTTTTAGTTTAATTTTTTAAAAATTTTTTTGAAAGTCAGTCTTTATAATTTTGGGCTAAAGCCCTAAAACCTTAAATATAAAGTCATAAAACCTAAACTTTAAATGCATAATCCTTAAAATATATCATTCAACAAAGTGTAATTCTACAAAATTATGAAGTGTAACTATTCAAGGTATTGCATCATAACAAAATAAAGTATAATCTTTATATATTGCATCATAACAAAAAAAAAAAAAAAAGCAATTCTATGAGGGTTACATACAACGTTGGGAAAAATTTTTAGTTTTAAGTTACTCTTTGTGTTTTAAAAATAAATCTATTTTTTATATAAGTTTATGAGTGAAATTTATAATTTTTTGTGACTTTTTGCTAATTTACTTATAAAAGAACCTAATCAACCTCACAAGTAAAAAAATTCAAGTAGAAAAAAAAAAATGAATGGTAAATATATATGCAGCTGCCCAGTGCTCACACTCTAATTTATGTCGATGGACACTAATGCATACACTTTGTTCTTTATTTTAATTATGTTATTGACTGTATTTTTGTTTAAGATTTTAATTGTCTGGTAGTAGGGACTAATAAATGTATATTTTTTCCTCAAATTTTCCACTTTTGCCTTCAATTTGAAAAAAGACAACAAAAAAAAGGCCCCCACTCCGCCCACTAGCCCTACCGCATCGCCGACTTGTCCCCTACTCTCCTCCCTTTCAATCTCTCGCTCCCTAAATTTAGAAGATTGCACAATAATCAACGGACCAGTGCTAAAAAACCTTCGTAGTGTTCGGTACGACCTCCCCTCCC
>QANW01001771.1:3086730-3167462 GCA_003254865.1 Dryas drummondii
CTCTCTCTCTCTCTCTCTCTCTCTCTCTCTCTCTCTCTCTCTCTCTCTAAATTTAAAAAATAGCGCAATGCTCGATAAACCTGTGCTAAAAATTTTCATAGTTTTCCATGATTTCCTACAAAACACTCTTATAATAAAAACTATTTTTAGCGAAAGAAATTTTGTCACCTAGAGATAGTATTTATCGCATGAAATATGGGGAAGCAAATCTTGTTCGTCAAAAAATTTGTCGCACAGCTCAACCGCGACAGACATAAGGCAAACACATAAAACTTTGTTGCCATAAGAGTTTTGCACAACAAAGGCAGGCCTCATTGCCACAAGTAGTCATTTGGCAGCAATACCTTTGTCGTCCAAAGTAACTTCGACTCTGGACAATACAATGCTTTTTAAGGACGAAGCAATTCATAGGGTTCACACGGTAATTACAAAAAATTTAAGATATTTTTTTACCATTTAATAGGAAACCACTAAACCCTATGAATAGTGTTGGTCCTGTTGGATAGACAACCGTTCAACACTATGAAAGCTTTCAGCCTTAATCTGCCGAATACTGTGCAATTTCATTCCTTATTTGACTTTATTCTATTCTCATTCTTATTCGCATTGCATTCCATTACATTTCCGAAACCAAACATCACCTAAAGACAAAGCAGAAGCACAGTCATTACTTATTAACCATGGAAGAATAAACTAAACCAAGCACCATAATGACTCATTAACAAATGACAAATTATATACGCCAAACTGTGAAGCTGTTTAATTATATATATATATATTGAAGTATATACTGTGGACTCTTAAGTCTTAACTCTAGCAATTAATTACTAGAGGCAGTGCCTGCCTTAATTATCACACAAAAATATTCCTTCTGCCCTTCCACTGACCACAAGTACTATAATGTTTTTTTTTTTTTTTTTTCTGAGTCCCATACTCCCATCTAGCTATTAAATTTCTTCTTTGTTGTGCTAAGCATGCGATTTAAAAATTAAAGTCTCCAATTAACATTTGAAGATTAATGTTGTTATTCTATGATCACCATCTCCAACATTATCATAATTTATAAGGCAACGAAAAACGACATCATTCCTCAAATTAATCACTAATCATTGTTGTATATATAAGTAGTGGTGCTCATGAAGTTGATAATTATTAATATTCCAATAGGAACATGCTTATCTCCAAGGTTATAATATTTATTGTCGGTCATTAATTAATACTACTTAACTTAGTTGTCTTATCTCCATAACGCCTATAATTAATTATATAATTTATGATTAACCCAAAAAAAAAATTAAATGGCGGTTGGTCCGCATGCAATCAGAGGATGCCAACTCATACATGGGGTCCCAACTCACATGCATAGTTGGTGACTTGGAGCCGGCAACATTGGCCGTTCTTGTATAAATAGGGTCCATGCTCAAAGAGTGAAATGCACCCACACCAAACTGAATTAAGCTGCTTAATTGTTCATATATAGTTTCTGAAACTAGCTATAGCTTAGCAACACTTTGATTTTCTTCCTTGATTTGAAAATGGTGAAGTTTGCTTTTGGTAGCTTTGGTGATTCTTTTAGTGTCGGCTCCCTCAAGGCCTATCTAGCCGAGTTCATTGCCACCCTTCTTTTTGTGTTTGCTGGTGTTGGATCTGCCCTTGCTTACAGTACGTAACCTTAACTATAGGATCTCAACTATGTCTTGTATCATCTTTCTGCACCATCCGTTTCTATTAGAAAAATTGATACAAGAATATTTTTAGTCATATTTTGTGACATGTTGGCCCCACTTGTTATGTTAATTATTATGATCAATTTTTAATTTTAAATATCACTAGCTACATAATATGGGCTAATTGATATGTAACCTAATATGTTAATTAAATATATTATAACTTAGGTAGTGTAAGTACTAATTAAATTGACTTTTTTATGCAAATTATTGATTATTGTATGGTCAAAATTAATGTATGTTTGTTCTGTACTTCTGTGTAGGTAAACTGACATCAGATGCAGCCTTGGACCCTCCAGGCCTGGTGGCGGTGGCCGTGGCCCATGCATTTGCACTGTTTGTCGGGGTCTCTGTCGCTGCCAACATCTCAGGTGGCCACTTGAATCCAGCTGTCACTCTCGGATTGGCCATTGGAGGCAACATCACCATCCTAACTGGCATCTTCTATTGGATTGCCCAACTCTTAGGCTCCATCGTTGCTAGCTTTCTCCTCAAGTTTGTCACCAGTGAGGTATATTTCTAATTTCTTAGATAAATACAATTACGTGATAAATTTTCTGAAACAATAATTTGGTCATAAAGTTTCATCATCTACAGGAATAAACTTAGGCCCCAAAAAGGTGAATATGAAATCAACTGTAAAATCAGATAGTAAACAAATGAATATAGGACGAGCTGAAAACTCAAATTATAAAAGGGTAACACAACGTGATTTTTTGGGAAATCAATTTCTTTACATTTTTCAGGAAGAAAAGTGTGAAAATCTTTTTTCTTGTGTTTGGTAAGTTTGAGAAAATAAATTAGAAATTAAGTTAATTTTCTAATTATACTATAATATATTATTTATTTTGAAATAATAGCAGGTTGGTTTTGTCTAAAAAGAAACAATAAATGTTTTCTCAATAGAGGGGAAAACAAAACCCAAGTTGGAGCAAAAGTTTTATTTTTTCCTCAATAAGGGCATCAAATTCTTTTGGGCCATTAATTGATTTCTCTTTCTTATACTTACCAAATATGAAAATGAAATTAATTTCTCATTTTCAGGCCTTCAAAACTTGAACTAAACGGACCCTAAAAGAATGAGCATCGTGACTATATCATATATATGTCCCAAGTTCAAACTCTCACAAATACAAAAAAAACTCAAATTAATCTAATACGTGTGTAATTTGTGAGTTATAACATATTTAACTTTTATCTTAAGATTCAAATTTAATGAGAAAGTGAGTTGTAGATTTTTTTCTCATGTTTTGACAGTTATTTGTTAACTTTATTCATCAAATTTTACATAACATGTCTTAAACTCCAATTTTCTGATATGGGTTTTATGGCTTTGGACTTGGCAGAGTGTACCAACCCATGGGCTTGGCTCAGGAGTAGGTGCTCTTGAAGGTGTGGTGTTTGAGGTCATCATAACCTTTGGTCTGGTCTACACTGTCTATGCCACAGCCGCAGACCCCAAAAAGGGTTCACTCGGAATAATTGCACCCATTGCAATTGGGTTCATTGTTGGTGCCAACATTCTAGCTGCCGGCCCATTCAGCGGTGGCTCCATGAACCCGGCCCGCTCTTTTGGCCCGGCAGTGGCGAGCGGAGACTTCTCAGAAAACTGGATCTACTGGGTCGGCCCACTAATTGGTGGAGGCTTAGCTGGGCTGGTGTATGGTGGCATTTTCATCGGGTCCTACGCCTCAGTCCCAACTTCTGAAGATTATGCCTAAGAGCTATGTTGTATTGTTGTTGTTGGAGTTTGTCTAGCACTTATTTGCTTTCTTGCTTTTGGTGTCGAGCACTTTGATTGTACTTGTTCATGTCAAGGGAGAAAAAAAATGTGGAGCCTTGAATAATAATTGTAGATAAGAAATCAAATTGATTTTGTGAATTGTGGATGTTGTATCGAGTAAATTTGTTCGATGTGATTGTAATACTATTTGGGTAATATGATGTGTACTTTAATATTTAAAATTCAAAATCTTAAATTTTTAAATTTACTATCTATCTATATTATAATGCGTAAATTAATAATACTATGTGACCGTATTACGATCTTACTAAAAAATTTCCCTCCTTTTTTTTTTATTGAGTTTCACTTAATTTTTTTAGAGAAAATATTTGAATTTTTAACAAATTTTTGACACTCCACGTTTTTTTTTTCTCTCATGGAAGAAAGGGTGTAAATTTTTTTGTAATAATGCAAATGTTCATCTCGATCCTTTCATATTTTTATTATTTCCTCTTCCATCAAAAAAATAAATACGAGGACTATTTGAAATGTCTGTCTTGGTGGGTCCGAACTTAACAATATATGATAGAGGTTGAGGCCACTATTCTCAACTTTATATGATGCAAAGTGGTGCGCTTATATGAGAGGATAACAATATAGAAGTAGCTTTTAATCTTTTGTGCTTCCTTTTTCACTTCTTTTCCTTTGATGTTGATATTGATTTTCAATACATCTCTTCTGTAGCATGTAAAGTTTAGAGACTTTGAGCTGATTTGATGAAAGTCAAGGAGGTAGTGGAAGATGAGAGGACAGCCATATTCCTGTTGCTTTCTGAGTTTACATTTCCATATAACAATTTTGCTTTTTTATATCATAATGTCATTGATTAATCAAATGAATTATATATATTCTGGTTTGTCAATTCATTATCAGGATGAGATGTTATAGGAAAAGCTCAGCTGGCGCAGATAATTGTGAACTATTAATTAAAATGAGCCTCGATCACTTGTAAAAACTTTTGAAATAATTTCTATACACTCGAATCTCCCATAAAGATGTGAGGCCCGGGTTTTATATTTATTATTATGACTTATGAGTATGGTTGTTCTTGAGATTTAGGAGACTCTTTACAAAAATTAAGAAGAGGCTTTCTTTAACACAAGTCCTAGATGAAAAAATAAAGCATATTTATTTTTTTCATATACATATTAACGTCGTGCTTCAAATTTTTAATAAACTATTTAGGTTTTATACGGATTCGAATTCTTTACTTGCTTATGTTTGACTTTCAATTTTATTATTTAAGGATAGAAAACAAAAGATAAAATGAATTCATATTATGCTTTAGGTGTGAGTAGAGTCACATAAATCATTTAATTTAAATTACGCAATTAGGATTTAAACAAGTAAAAACAAAGAAAACAAACATAGAATCCAAATCTATTTTCTACAAGAAGTTTAATGGACAAAAAAAAATTCCAATGATCATTTGATCTTGTAAATGACACAAAGTCTCTATTATTTGTCGGAATAGATCTTGTGTTCAAAACTCATGGATGATAGTTGATTAAAAAAAAAAAAAATGAACAGATTTAAATGACTTCCGAGAGAGATTGAGGGCACCTTCTACATTTCTAATTACTTAACTGAGCTAAGAGTATATTTCAAAGTTGAAGTTATATATATTATAAAGATTGGCTCAAAATACAGAACTTCATAGATTTAGAGGCTATGTGCAATCACAACTTTGATTGTAAAAAGTGTTTTGTTGCTAGAAATTGTTAAGCCCCATTGAGGAATTTGAAGGGGAAAAATAGATAAGATGCCTCTATGATAATTGAAGTACTGTGCCAATTGCCATTCCACAAAATTTGAAATTTTGGTGATTTGGAATCTTTGGTGGGTAAGAACTAAGAAGTGATCGTACTCAGAAGGTAAGACAAGGAAATGAAAGGCATCGTTTTGCTACCAACAACATGAGCTGTCAAGTGGGACAATAACGAATAAATATGTAACATAATTGTGAATTATGGCACATGTCTTGGTATATATCCAATTCATAATAAACTAGGTATCTGTCAAGGCAAAGAGAGCCAATATCCACGTGCATGTTGTCCAGAGACATTTGGTATGTGAACAGCAGGCTACCTTGACCAAACTGTTTCTTTTCATTGCCTAGCCAATGTTTGTGGACGTACTATTGTTCTATGCTCATAAACCAGCTCGATCTTATAAACTTATAAAGGCTTGCCTCTCCTCTTTTGGCCTAACTTTCACACACATATAAAAAAAAAAAAAACAAAAAAAAAAAAAAAAAAAAAAAAAAAAAAAAAACAAAAAAAAAAAACAAAAAAAGTGTTATTGCAAACACAGTACAAATGCTTTATGCATTTATTGAAAATTGTCCACCGGCCACTATTTCCAAACTGAATGAGTTTAGAAAAGTTTTCTTCCACCAACTTCTTAGAAGGGTTGTGAGTCTGTTAAACTTGAATCAAAGTTAGTCAAAGTGGAATGGCATTAGACATTAGTAAATCCAAAGGCCCTTTTACCCTTTCTATTTAAAAAGATAACACTTTCACGGTGCTTTGGTAGATGACATGTATAGTAATTGACATAGCACAAAAATTGATTTTAGCTGTTCCTTTAGGATACTCTAGTGGTCGAGAAATTAACTTTCCTATAAAAGAATTTGAGTTTTAAGTCCCACAAAAAAAAAAAAATTGATGTTTTATCGCTATTTTTAAAAGTTTAAATTGTTTGGTGGAGATACTAAAATGATATTTATAACTTTGTTAAACTCCTAGCCTAATTAATGTGAGACTAATGCTCAACACTCGCTCAAATGTATAGTTATACACGTGAATAAGTGTTCTCTTTTGATCGATCAAAAGTTCATATATGTAATTCTTATTTGAAGTTGCTATTCACACTTTGTTTGTCATTGTGCACTCCAATCTCAATATTTTATTATTAAAAGTAATGCATGATAAAAAATTAGGGGTGCGAATAACATTGCCCTTCTTATTAAGAGAAATCTACATTTGGTGACTCTAATATTATATTGAATATCAATCCTAAAACTTTAAGCTTTTGAGAATGGTGGAGAACCAACAAGCCTTGTCATGATATTAGAGTAAGAGATCCTAAATTCAAGTCATTGCTCACATCCTAACAGCTTAAGTTTTTGAAAATAGTGGTAAACAAATAAAATTAGAGTATTTAACTTACAACCAATCAGTTATTGATCTAATATTGAAAATTTCCAAATTCAACACCAAAATAAAAAGAAATAAAAATAAAAAAGAGTATCCCATTCACAACAAATTGATAAGAGAGAGAGGAATAAGATTTTACAAATTGTGGGATTTTCTTATTCTCCAACAATACAAGGGGGTAGGGAGGGACCAGGGCCGAAGAGAGAATAGAAGAAAAGCTCCACTTCCCAAACCGTCCCCACCGTCCAGTCAACGTTCATGCATGGCTATTGGGTCTCCCGCTGAACTAGCACACACACACACGCACCTCCAAGCCCACAAAAAAATACACAACTATAGTCCTTTCTAACATTAATAACAGACTAACATTCATACATTCATAATCTAATGCTTCACTTCAAAACTATAGGCTTAATTATAGGCCTAGCTAAGCGCTTTGCTTGTACCATTGTATATTTGTATGTGTGTTAGGAAACCATTCCCGCTTATCCAGGGTTGTGTTTTGTCCCCTGTTCCTCAGATTGAAGATTCCTAGTTTTTGAGTTTCGTGAGATATAATTTCATCTCTTTGTTTTTTGATTTCTTTTAATGCAAGCCCCACCAGAATTCATGGGGAGTTCAAACCACAAGGTATCTCTATGCGCTCGTGTAATATATTCTGTCTCTTAGCACTGTTTCTGCATCTGCAGGGTCTTTCTTGTGTGTATATATATAAGGGATTAAGAGGCTTGTTTACAAACAAGATACAGAGCTTTCAAGGTTGCAAGGTTAGTAAAGCTATCTCTGACTCTTTCTCACTTAGGTTTTTCGTTTTTTCAAAGGGTAGTAGTGAATTAGTGATACTGTTGGAGAGAATGCCTCTTTGAGACTTTGACAGACTATTTTGTATATGAACTATGAAGCCTCCATTTCCAATCCCATTTTAGAAAATTCCCAACTGGGTTTTGCTTGTTGGCAGTGCTTTATAGTATTTGATTGTTGATTTTGACGTTTGAAGTATTTTGCTTTACAAAAGCAGAACTTAAAGTCTAAAAAGTAGTATTTGATATTGTTTCAAGAAGCAAGAGGAGTACTTCCAAATTCTACCAAAAACCAACCCTCACTTTTTGGTTATCTGAATTAGATTTTAGAGTTGCTTTTCTTAAACCAACCCTCGGTTCAGTTATTTTTGGTTGAACAACCAAACCAATTTGATAATTTTTTTTTTAACATGATATTTTAAGTAGTCTACAGTAGTATGCTAACGTTACCTTCAATTGATATCACAGGAAGAGGCCAAAGCTATCAATTGTGGAAATTTTGATTAGGAAAACAAAAGGTCATATAACTGCCCACCACCACTACAGAGAAGAAAAGCCTTTTATTAATTAAAACATTTGAAAACTGTGTGTGGAAGGACATAGACTAAGAAATGGAAAGCGGTTATTATTCAGCTTGGAAGAGTAGTACTGGTTCTTTGCATGGGCTACAGAATGTTGAGGAAGCTGAAGAGATGAAAATAGTGTCATCCTTGCCTGCAATCCCTCAACCACAAACACCACAGGAGCCTATGGAGTTCTTGTCAAGGTCATGGAGTCTTTCTGCTTCAGAAATTTCAAAGGCTCTTGCTCAAAAACAAAAGCAATTTTGCCTTGAGAAGAGTCCTGACATATTCCCAGAAGCAACTGTTATTCCACAGCTAGTAAGCTATCCTGCCTTATAATTTCTTTGAATTTTGATCCCTTTTCTTCATAGATAGCTATTATTTAATTTATTTTGCCTCAGTATTCATGAACTAAGGAATGACGTAACCTGTTTACTTGAAAGGAATTGGATGCCCTTTAGATAATGGATCATTTATGGTAAAGTTAGTTACATATTTTGCACTTATGCCTACTTGAACATCATTATTTTTTGATACCCTTGGTCCTTCACTATAACACTCCATGGACAGTCATAACTTCAATTGCAAGTTTTCAGTTCCATTTTCTAATTGTTCTGATTCTTCTTGCAGTCAGGCAAGGTCATAAAATCTGTTAATAATCGGAGAACGGGGTCAATTGGAAAATGGTTCCACCATAAGGAGTTCACTAGTAGCACAGTGAAGAAGAAAGATAAGGAACGGGTAGAAAGGGCACATGTGCATTCTGCTATCTCTATCGCTGGAGTTGCTGCAGCCTTGGCTGCTGTAACTGCAGCAGAAAACTCTAGTGGCCCTGGCTCGAAAACGAGCATGGCTTTGGCTTTGGCTACAGAATTGCTGGCATCACATTGTATCGAAATGGCTGAATTAGCTGGAGCGGATCATGACCGTGTGGCATCTGCTGTCAGATCAGCAGTGGACATTCAAAGTCCTGGTGATCTTATGACTCTTACAGCAGCAGCGGCAACAGGTACTTGCTCATATTTACCAAGAATAAAAATAATACAAATTTTAGCTATGTGACAGTCATAGTCTTATCTTTATGTTGTTTAGCCATGATTGTCCATTAATGGAAAGTTTTGCTTTAGCTTTGCGAGGAGAAGCAGCTTTGAAAGCAAGATTACCAAAAGAAGCAAGAAAGAATTCTGCTATTAGTCCCTTTGATAGGGGAATGGCTGAAACTCCTTCAGCTGCTGCTTTTTATAGTCAAGTGGAGGAGCAGGACTTTCCCTGTGTTGGAGAACTATTGCAACTTACCGGAAAAGGTAGCTTACTATAAACAATACAAGAATTAGAAATTCATAGGCAAAGGTTCATTGTTTCTCATGAATTCAGTTAAGCCTGTAAGTTTCAGATGGACTTAAATGTTGCTAACTAATTCATATGATTTTGTTGAAATTGGTATATGCAGGTGTTCTACAATGGAAGCGTGTCTCTGTCTACGTTAACAACAAATCTCAGGTAAATAAATTTAGTCGAAGGAATAATCAGGAGAATGCGTTGGACAGAAAAGTTGAGTTTCTGACTCGTATATTTGTCTCTTCAGGTCAAAATAAAACTCAAACGTAAACATGTTGGAGGAGCCTTCTCCAAGAAGAATAAATGTAAGTTTTTGTTGTCCACAAATTTTGTGGTTTATTGCACTATTATGTGTTCATTCCTCTCTGATTTAGTCAGCACCGTTTGTAGAAAATTTTCTTTACCAACAATTTTATGAGCTAGGATTTGCTAACATCTGAATGTACTCTGCCGGCACTAGGTGTTGTTTATGGAGTTTGTGATGAGACTTCTGCCTGGCCATATAAAAAAGAAAGGGAAATTTCTGAAGAGGTCTATTTCGGGCTCAAAACCGGACAGGGTCTACTAGAGTTCAAGTGCAAGAACAAGGTCCATAAGCAAAAATGGGTTGATGGGATTAAAAATCTTCTTCGTCAAGTCAGCTACATTGACGAAACTGAGCGCTCTCTGGAATTTTTAAGTATCAGTAATAGTATATGATTCACTTGTGTATATGTAGTCCAAGAATAGGACATTTAAAACCTTTTGATTATGTACTATACTTCTGTTACAAGTGAGAAGATTTATACAAGGCATCAAAGAAATTAGGGAATTATACAGTTTACTGTTGTTATACGTTACACATATGTGAATTTGGTGGTCATATGAACGTTTGTGCAAAAGTGCCATGAGAGATTGTGTGTGTTCTCTGTGAAATTCAGATTTTGTAGTAGCTAGAAATCTTATTTCATATCATATGATAAAGTAACATCTATTTCAGCCATGACACCCACATGAACATTTGCCCTCAATGCAGGTTTTGATACTGCACTCAAGAGGACAGAACTTGGTGCAATCACCATCACTGGCACATGTTGAAAATGAGATTACTCTTACAGCAGAGTGTTCAGGGCCAAATGGGCATGCACAAAGGCCATTAACACACATGCTAGGCAACTGTAAACATTTAGCTTTGCAGTGATCAGCATCACAATTATCTTTGCAGTCAGCATCATGGGTACATTTGTATTGCTCATTTTGGGCTTCTGCTCCTACCATCCTTCTGAATGGCATACCTACCAGCCAGAAACTTTTTATCACACTACTTCAAATAATAAATCAACTAGTATCAGTGTAAGTGCACATGTGTGTGTGTGTGTGAGAGAGAGAGAGAGAGAGAGAGAGAGAGAGAGAGAGAGAGAGAGACTAACAAGACGAAATGAGCAGGATGACCAAGAAGGAAGCCAACTTGAATGAAGCCTTCACCATGGTCTTGTGGGTTGTATGACAGCAACCTAGAACAGCAAGTGACTGGGATATGGACTTTGGTACTTGACCACATCTAGAAAATATTTGTAAAGTTGAAAATGCTTGTTTTGAAGCTAAACTTTAAATGAGTGAGTTAATTTCAGATCTTGCGTTTGGATTACATTTTATGAGTTCAGAGATTTCAGAACAAATTGCATAATGCATAGATGCTGCATTAAAAGTGTGAATAGGTAGTAGAGCGTACTCACCTAACTTTCTAAAGAAAAGATGATTCCATATGACACGTATGAGCCAATCTCATAATCAACTTCTGGGTAATATTATCTTTTTTTCTTCACGAGTTCATGTGCAAGAGCAAGATCCAAATGCAGAAAACGAGTTGAAAAGAAACAAAAACTTCTTTGTTGAGTCAGCTACAATTGAGCAGCTGAGTGCTTTGTCGATTTCCAAATCATCTTTATTGAGTCAATAAGATTGCTGCATGACTATATTTAAAAATTTCTGATTTCGAGTAAGCTTACACTGCTATTGAATTTTTTTTAACTCACACAACGATCTGTAATAAACATTATAAATCAAATAAGTTGCCAAAAACAATGGTAATCCACAAATTTTCTTCCAGCTCATGTATGCTTGGAGTTTTGTTTAAGATGGCTAAATCCCAAAGTAAACAAATGATGGTACACAAATTTGTAAACCTTACAGCGAAGCGGGAAATATGTATTGATCAACTTTTCAAAAGAATAATTTAATGTACCAACAGATGTTATCATGTTAACCCACCTCTCAGTAGATTTATGTTATTTTTCCCTCAGAACACAACAGTCTTGTTTTCCTCATAAGGTAACACTCGCAGCTCACAGTATGATTTGATAGCCTTTGAAAGGCACTGTTTTTCAAGGTTCTCTGACTTCTGCACAAAACTCTGCAAGTTATCTCTGTGTGAAACTCTTGCAACCTGCATATCGAATTTAGATACTCTATAAGCTGCTACAATTACCATAATATACACATCATTGAATATTAATTGGCAATAAATCTAATTGCCAAGTACCCCACTATTGTGCATTGCACACAGAAACTATTTACAACATAGAATCCAACATGCAAGCATGTCTGTGTTAAAATAATTTACAATAATATCAAGATGATTTGTTGTATGACCAAAAAACGGGGTGGGTTACCTATATAACAGAAGCCAGAAATTAGCAGTTTTATAAAATTTCTTCAGCAGCACATAGTTATTTTGTTTACAAAAGCAGCACATACTTTTCCTACTACCACAAAATACTAAATTCTACAAACTTTTCTATTGAATGTAATCCAATAAGCAGCATAGCCGAGTAGACAATGAGATTATCATGGTATGGGATAAATCAAAATTTAGAATCATGCATTCATGCATTCATGCTCCATCTTATATTTAAACACCATAGAATGTCCCAGAACAGGATATTTAATGTGAGGGATCGAACCATGCTGATTGATGATACAATACAGCCCTAAACCTACGCCCAACGGTTCTCCAAGTCAAAAACCAATTGATCATCACTTTTAAAGGGATGTTATGACTAAAAACCCAGAGAAACATGTTCCCTTCCGTAAAAAAGAGTATGATTTGAATGGAAGAGAAATTATTTGGTTTATTATATTCCGCTTAGAAATTTTTTTGAGGCCAGTCACACTGTGTCATTTTTTCTGTTCAGCTACTTAAGTCCAAACCATTAGGGTCCCTTAGAGGTTCTAGCCAGGGAGCAAGCAGAAAACAGAAACAGAAACACATAGTTTCTCCTCCAAAAATAACTTCCCCAGTTAGTAAGAGGGATCTTGAACTAACTACAAGTTAGAAAAAGGTATCTTGAAATTTCAAAATTGGGTTTATTGATAATCCTGATACAGTGTCTACATGACCTAGCATAGCCTTTCCCGCACACAATAGTCACAACAAACCTGAAGTCTGCATCGTGTTAGTCAAGAGATTTTAGCTTCACAGTTTCGCAAGCTTCAGATTTGTCTCCAAAGTTCAAACACAGTAAGTTCTAATTACAGAACTCACTACTACCATAGTGCATTCTATCAGGAAATACTGATCCAAAAATGTCGTAGAATTTCACTACAATTTTTGCTCAAACAAGGCTATGTTGTAGTGAAATTCTGAGTATAGACCATTTTAAAGCACTCTAACTTTTAATAAGTTAGCTATATATGCTGTAACTAGGCCTATCCCATTCTTCCAGGTTCTTGGGTGGGTAGCAAATTCATTCTTTTCACTATGATCCACATCCTGTGTAATTGATTCAGCTGTTTAACTTTAGCTCATCATAGTCACATCTCATACTTGCCTAGAAAAACCAAAGCTTTCTATTGAAGTCAAAGTAAAAATGGGTGCAACTCTCAGACAGCAGCAAACACGAGAATAATCATCACCTAATAAAATCAGCCTATATTCTCAGTCATTCAGGATCAACAATAAAGCTTTACAAGGATGTCAAAGACTCAGAGAATTTTACCATCTGTTCAATAATAGGCCCTGAATCAAGTTCCTGGGTCACAAAATGAGTTGTTGCACCAATAAGCTTCACCCCTGCATCAAAAGCCTGCGAACATAGTCTAGCAAATTAAACATGTATAGACAGTTAGGATGGAAGCATAGACATACTTGAAAAGGCAACAATATATTTTAATACATATAATAACAAGAAGTGCGGACCTGTTTAGATGGTTTTCCACCCTTGAATGATGGCAAAAGGCCATGATGAATATTAATTATATCCTTGCCATAGCTATTTAAAAAATCGCCAGATAATACCTGTGTAAATAAAAGCAATGCTTTAGTTCTTAAATACTGCACTTGTAATTTTTTACAAAAAATCTGCATTAAGTCTAGTTTCTTTATTCTTTTGTTTTCTTCCTAACTATCCTTTGACTTCTAGAATGAAATAACAGGACGAAGCTTGTTATGCCAGTCAGCATTGCAAACTTCAATAGCAATACCATTTACCAATGATTCTTTTAGAAAGTTGAAATGACAATTGAAATGGTGATAATATAGAATTCCATAACCTGACTTACCTGCATGTACCTGGCAAGAATTAAAAAATCAGTATTTTGAACCAACTTTAATATCTCCCCTTCTCTTTCTGTTTTATTATCCTTGGTTGTATGCAGATAATGATAAGGTATACCATTTCTTTCTAGAAAGCGAAGCACATGGGTGTTTGGACCTCTCTCGTGATTACTGAAAAAAATAAAAATAAAACAAGAAGGTGCACTATGACAATGGTCAAGGTTCTGAAAACCAAAAATATCAACTAAAATAGTGAAATTTCAAAAAACCTCACCTTATCACGCAAGCTATATCTACTGGAAGTCTTCCATCCTGCCACATATGTAACAAATCAACCAGGCAATGATCCTGCAGCAGCATAAAGATGGTTTCAATATGCATAACATTGTAATCTGAAAAAACGTGTGTCTGTGTGTGTACATATGTAAGAAAATTTGCATATGGTACACCTGCTTCGAGGCAAGGACACCAATCTTATATTTGGGGTCATGATCTGGCACCCGAACAACAGATCTCATAGCGTTGAACGTCGTTGACAACCCCTGGAAATCCTCATCCATTTGCAACCTCGGCCATTTAAGAGGATCGAAAATAAATTCACTGCCAAATTGCAGACAGTTAGAATTTTAGATGCACTCATGGTCTAAGTACATTAAAGAATCCATCAAATTCAACATATTGCATCACACAAAACTGGGTTCTGTACAAACTACTCTTGCATAGTTGGAAGCAAGCTGTGGAACCAACATGCTCCTCCTATGAAAAACTGACCTTGGATATTTAAATGAACAGTGGTATTAATTAGCCAGCAAAACCCCATTAACGGAATTACTAGATTTTGCATCCTAACAATATCATAGGCTTCATAGCAATATATTTACTATTACACCAAATCAATCATATTAAATTCAACCAAATATAAATAAATTCACTCAGAGCTTTGGCACTAATAACCAATCCTTCCCACCAAAACCAGGAAAAAAAAAAAATCTTCCTTTTTTTTCTTTTTGGGGTTACAAATGAAACCTGAGCTATTTGGAGAAAAAAAAAAAATTCAAACAGAAAAATCAAAAGGTACCTTCTGCAATAGAAGACGTGCTTGTTTTCAGGCACGAAAACATTGGCAGCGAGTATGTTTCCGCCTTTGGAAGCAATGCAATCCGAGAGCTTGGCCACAATCCCAACTGCGTCCTGTTAACAACACCCATTAACATTTCAATTCTCTGTTCCCCCGTTTGGTTTCCGAGAAAAAGAAAAAAGAAAATGAAAGCCGCATGCAATGTGTTACGAGGGAGATTACATACGGGGCAATGGAAGACGTGGATTCCATGGGCGAGAGTGCGAGAAGACGAAGAGTGGAGGGTCTCTCCGGGGAATCTCAAGGACCTGAAGGGCCTCTTTGCAATTCCGAAAAGTTTGGGGAGGCTTGGAGAGGCTCTTTGGACGAGGCTCATTTCTATCTATCTACCTGTGCTGTGCTGTGCTGCTGCAAGCCTGCAAATGGTGGCGCCTCGGCGCCTGCCTTTACCTCCACAAATTGAAGCTTACGTTGCCCACGATGTCGTTTTACTTCGCACTAAGTCACTAACTACCACATAATAGAGATGCAACAAACAATAAATAAAATAGTCAGACCAATAAATAAATAAATAAAATAGAGGTGCAAGTGCAAGTGCAAGTGTGCAACAAACGATATGAAAATAGAAAGCTGTTGGGATTAGCGGGTGGATAGGTAATATGGATTACTATTCTCTCCAATATAATAAAAAAAACAGAGAAGCATGTTTCTTTTTTCCTTTAAGCATAATATAGGTCTCTTTTAATTAATAATGTATTACCAACAAAGACAGAAGTGCTTCTCTAAGAAGCCCTTTTATTCAATATCGCTTTTTATTGGAAGCGTTTTTGTTAGAAGCACATAAATTTTTTAAGAAAAATCAAAGTGTTTCTTGCAAATATACTTTAAAGCACTTTTTCATGTACAAAATATAAATTATATCTTTATAAAGCGCTTTCAAATGCTTTTACAACACAAAAACGCTTTTAATTTTCTATGCCAAATACAAACAAAAGAGCTTTTTAACCTTTCTAAAAGCACTACAAAAAAAACCTTAAGTATTGTATTTGTTTAGTAATCATTCTCTACACAAATTTGGAGAGGCCCTAAATTTAAATCTCTCATCTTAAAAGAAACGTTAACGTGTTGAACAAATCATATTTGCTAATCACATATCATATCATACATTGTGATGGTTGATGTGTACTTAACTATTAATTAACACATCTTGGCCAAAAAGAAAAACTATTAATTAACACATCGTGTGATCGCATTACTTTTTTAATCAAGATGACGAATCATAGTTGTTAGGGTAAGGGGAGAAATAATATGATTGTTGCATACAACTTTCTTATCGCAAGACTAAAATGTTCTTTGAGTTATAGAAGCACTTTTTAGTGCTTTATGGACAAAGTATTTAGAATTTTAATAAAAATAATTTTTGTTTTAACAAAAATGCTACAAATGGTGGCGATGGTGAATTCAAGTAGCGAGGGTGGATGAGGCAATGAGTTAAGATTAGACTAGGTCGAGAGTTCAATTTTCTTTAATATAACAAAAAAAAAAAAGATTTATTCACATCAATGCCTTCTAAAAAATATATTTTTTTTCACTTTGCCCTCTTAAATTGAAATTGTATCACTTTGCCACTTGAATTTCTATCTTTGTTACAAATTGCCTGATTTCATCTCTTCCGTTAAAAAAGTGGTGTGGTGCCTACGTGTCCAATTTTTCATGGGCAACACATCATTATTTTAAACGAAAGAGTTAACGGACTAAACGAAATCGGACAATTTGTAACAAAAATGGAAGTTCATATGGCAAAGTTATACGTTTTGAGTTTGAGGAGGAAAAATGAAAAAAAAAAATGTATCTTTCGGGAGACATTTGTGGGAAAAAGCTAAAAAAAAAATGCTACTAAGCAAAATCGCTTCATATAAAAGAAGGGCTATGCTAATTGCTAAGCACAATTTTCATCACTAACTGAAAATTTTAAACCAATTAACTACTGGTTTAATACTATTTCTCTCCCTTTTATTGGAAGAAGTACAAAATGGAAATCTAGCAAAATCAGGAAAAAAAAATCGGAAATTTTAGAAATTTTTTCCGAGGTTAGGTGTACGGTGTACCAAAATATTTTGGTGCATTTTTTTTTAAAAAAAGCTTGGGCTTAGCACACAGTAGAAACAATGGCCTTGGGTTGTTATTGGGCTCCGTCTTCCCGCTAATTTTGTGGGCTCAGCCCATCCAACGTACCCGAAAGTAAGACGCATTTCCAGACGACGAAGTCGCGACGTGAGTGAAGTACTTGTGATGAGCGATTCCTGAAGGGCTGAAGGCCGATCCTCTTCTTCCCGGAGACAAGAGACAGCAAATCGTCAAAGTTAACGGTCTTCCACCGCCGTCACCGTCACCGTCACCGTCGTTCGCTCCCAGTCTCCAGAGCCATCCGAGAATGCCTGTAACTCTCTCTCTCTCTCTCTCTCTCTCTCTCTCTCTCTAATTTCGGATCCAGATCTATATCTATCTATTAAATTTATAAATAATGGGGTGTGATCGTGTGCGGTGCGGTGCAGTACAGGATATTGGTGGAAGTGGAACCGCCGAGCCCTCTGAGATACATAATCGGAGCGGCCATCATGATGATCGGAGTAGTCTTACCCGTCGGTTACATGATGTTCCGTAACAAGCGCGTCCCCTCTTCCTCTTCCTACTCCAAACAGACGTAGGTGTGCCTTTTTCAAATTTGTCATTAATATCATTTTCCACCCCACAATTTTCCATATTTCTAAATTTGATTAGGGAATTTGTGTTGGCATTTCAGGAACAAAGTTTTGATATAGAGACGTTGAGATAACAGGAATTTCGGATTCGATTTTTCGAGTTGAGAAGTTGAAAAGAAGGGAAGGCATTAGTGGATCCGTCAATTTATAAAAATGTAAATTCATTGAAACTTCAAATCTGTTATATGGGGTTGTTTGGAATTCTAACTAGATTGTTTGTACAATGATATGCATGTGGTTTGACTCTGTTTTTTACCTCTTGATTTAGTTATGCAGCTAGATTGATGCTTATCATATACTTGTCTTTTTGGCTGGGAACAAATTTTCATTTTTTTTTTCTTGATTCCTCTTAACAATTAGTGATTGCTACAAGGTTGTATAGAAAATTTCTTGGATATCTGTTTGTTTTGAGCTGCATAATAAATTCGATCTCTATTTGTTTGGGTATTAGAAACGATGTTTACAAGATTTTTGAGGTTTCTTGTGTATTCTGGTATGCATTTACAAGCTGCAGTTTGAATTGGTTTATTAGTAAAATAGTGAATACATTGAAGTGTTTGATGTATAAGTGATTTTTGGTGAATGCAAAATGGTGGGATGTTGAGGAAGGATAGGAAGATTAGTTATTGACTTGTTGGAATGAAATTTTCAGGAATTCTAGAAAGTCTTGTCATGGCCTACATATTATTGGTTTTAGTCTGAATGCTAGAAGAGTTTATTAATATAAGGTCAGTGCTCATTGTGTCTTGTTAGCTTGTATGTGGGGAAGAAGAGAAACAGAAAAAAAAAAAGAAAAAAAAGAAAAAAGAAAAAGCATCTTGTGTTTCTTGAAGTTGTCTATTTTATCTTCTAGTTTCTATTCAATTTTGCTGTAAGGCATGCTAATGCTAATAAGAATTGATGGTTTAATTATTTGCTGGTAGTTAATACGAATTGTGAGAGCTGCCGTTTGGATTTGAAATGGTTTTTGAACATGATTCTGAGTGGAGAAGTGAGAACAATGTTTTCCTAGTTTTTTACTTTTAAGGTTTGTGTACTAAGATATGCTATATGGTGTTAATGAAAACAAGTCGACATTTCAGCTCTTTCAATAACAATCAGATTCCTTCTTCACATTCATCAGGTTTTCAAGAATTCATTCTTCGCATTCATTAGGTGTTAACGAAAACAAGTCTAAAAAATTTCTTAATAGGTATTGTACGAATTTTTGAGTAAACGTATAATTATTTTTAATGGTTGTATTAGTATTAAGATAAAGTGGATTGTTCTTTGTCTGAAGGTGCACCTTGGGATGCCTCAAGGTCCACTATAGGTTGTCTCAAGTCACACCTTGGGATGATGAGTTTGGCTTAGAAATAAAGAGAGCTTAGTTTAAAGTTTTTAGCTCATAATATTGGTCCATCCCAACGCGAAACTACTAATAAACGGGTTAGATTATTGTCATAGTCATTTAACACTACTAATTGAAGGATTGTGCTATGGTTTACTATTTTTTGGCACGAATACGGAATGAACTAATACAAACATGACTTGCTGACACAAATTGTTATCCTTAGTGGAACATGACTTGCTTACACGAATTGTGACCCTTAGTGAAAGACATACTAATTTAACTGAACTAGTTATAGGGAAATGGACTTCCAGAATGGAGCCCTCTGCGGCTCTACCTAAGTGGAGAGGAAGAGATTATTGGGTTCGGTGCATTCTTAGTGAAGGTACCTAAGTTTCTTACAACATATATTCGCATAATCGAGCAATTTAAAGGGTAATTAAAAAGAATGGCCACAAAAAAGGAGGGAGATAATTAAAAAGGTTAAATCTGGATCAATCATATAGTACTTAAAAGTTTCTGCAATCAATGGCTAATTTTTTATTTTTTATTTTTTTGCTATCATAAACATATTGTCATATTGAATGCAGCATGTCACCATACATTAGGTGTTCCAGTGGCTTACTAATTGTGCCACCTCCCTAAGGCTTCTCCAACACGGACTCTATCCCCACGTTGGACCATAAACCTAAACTCTGATGAGGGATCCCCATTTTCTAGTGATGTTGATATGGGAGCCTGGAAGACAAGCACCACAGTTGATCCCATGTTGAATGCGGCTACCTGAATGGATGGAAGCACAAAAACAGGATCAGGTAAATGAAAACCTTGAATGGATGGAAGCACAAAATAGTAACAGATCCAATTACAAAAACCAACGGAAGAGCTCATAAGTTCAGTGATGGGGAACAGAAGAATCCAAGATAACAAATGATAAACAAAAAAAAGGGATTCAAGGAAAGTGGCATCGTTAAAAAAAACATAGGAAGAAATACAAAAGAAGATTTTATGGATTTATACTGATTTTAAACTTCCAAGCAGTTTTCTTTGATTCTTGGACATGACAAAACTAACCAAAGCATAAAACCTCTACAAGACACTGAAAATGCATCTCTAACCTCGTCCCCTTTCTTGAGCATCCTACCAATACCATTGGGTTCATATAACCGTTCATCTGGAGGCTCTGAGTGCAGTAACGTCTTTCTTGCCTGGTTTGTCCGAAGTTCTGGTTCAATGGAAAGCTGCAACGTCCAAATTCAGACAAAGTCAACAACAGTAGTAAGAGGGAAAACTAGTACTCCAATTACTCCCAAGTCGATCTGGGTTTGTTTCTGGTGGGGACAAGGCACAACTCATAAAATTGATTTTTCTTTGGTTCTATTTTTTTTGCTGGAAGGTAAGGGGGGGGGGGGTGTTATTGAGTTGTTATAGCATCATTTGTGCACTTACTATTCATTCACTAGCCCCATCTCAGTTACCTTGTTAAAAGACATACCTGTTTAAATTATTTCTTGAAACACCACCCTATGTATTACCCATCCCTTCCATGCACAGTATTTGATTGTGTCCTAAACCTCCCTTCACATTCAGCCTTCTCAGGTTGATTGCCCAAATGATTTTAAGTTGGTAAATTTCAAACCCACAAGTATGAGAAGAGGAATGGTTTTTATGTGCAAGTGTTTCCATGTTTGGTTTGTGTCAGTGTGTGTGCATGCGTGCCCCTGGAATTCAACCACTTGACCTCAATTGAACCAATATTTGTTGCACCAACAGCAGCAAGTGCCATAAATCCTTCTTTCCATAGACCTTCAAGAACAACCTGATGACATAAGAATTGCAAAGACAACTATGCATCAATGAAAGAACATGGAAGAATTGCATGTTGACCCATATTTAACCTGACCAACAAATACGCACCTCAATTTACAAGAATGAAATCGATAATACAACAAACAAAAACAGCATTGAACATTGCTAATTGTTAAAAGCCTGTTAATTAATAAATGACAATTTACCCGTTCATTCTCAACATAAAGGTTTCTGATTGTTCTTGTAGCGCGTTCATTTACAGGAAATAGACGACCTGAAGAGTATAAAGCATATCATAAAGATAACTAGCAAATGACGGAACAAATAAATATTACTAGAATCAAAATGATTATCAATGAAAAATGAAAACTTAAAATGAGCAACAAATCCTGTAACTGCACTTGGTTTGCTACAATATATGCAAACACACAGAATGCCCCATAACTATAGCAAAGAGAGATAAAGGTAGAGGAATTTTCCATTAAAAGAAAGGAGACAAATTCATTCATAATGAAGAGAACCCTTAACACAAAGTGAAGTAAGGAACCATCACCAATGTGTTCAACATACAGGTCCCACAGCCTTACGCTTACCAGAAAAATGACGGCGGACAAGAATATTCCAATCTGCTGGTGCATGTATGCGATGATAGTCTCCAGGCTTCAAGTAAATTACACAGTAAAAAAGGCCTTTCATAGGACTGCAATAAATACGTATGTATTTGTTAATCTGCAACGTATTCAACTTGGTACATGAAAAATTTGAGGCAAAATGATTTGTCAGCGTAATTGAATTATTAGCATGCAAATATCTCATTACCATGCTGACACAGGGTCCCAAACTTTAGGAGATGCCAATGAAACTCTCCACCATGACTTCTTACTATTCTCCCTAGAAGCATTTTCTGGTTCACTACTCTCCTCATGCTTATCTCCTTTAGTTATCATAGGAAGAAATGAGCTGGCACCGAGAAGAGAAAAAGCAGAATAAGAATAACCTTTGACTTGCTCAATCATAGCCCCTGCTCCTTTAAGCTCCCCAAATCTTAACACAGTACCATCCACAGGACTAACCTATTACCACATAAACACAGCCATACAGGTTTAATGCTTAAAACACTTCAAAGTGGAACAGATTGGACAGAAGAAGTCCAAAATGCCGGTTACCAGTTACCAGACATCGTGGATCAGGGTCAATAGGCCTGGAACCCTCTTTCAAGGTGCGCACAAAGAACTCTCGTAAAGATGCGTATTCATCCAGAGGTAGAGCTGCTTCTTCTAAGTCTTAAATGCAAACAGATCACATTTTCAAAATATATCATTCAGTTTTAACTTTTTCATGAAAAAATTTCTACTATTCTATCAAAAGTAATGCATGACAAACTATAGTAGCAACAATATTAAACATTTTGATGACAGTAATAATGAAAAAGGTAAAATCATACTTGAATGGAATGCTCGAGCCCACGCTCCATAAACATACGAACGTAGAGAGACTGGAATTTCCTAAAATAATTTTTGTCGAGTGGGTAATTAATATGATGTCATAAGAAAAAATAATTGTGGCAACATTATGACATACAAACACAATTTTTTTCTCTTTAAAAAAAGACATAAAAGAAAAGAAATGAAGCATGTAGCTTGAAAAGGAAACATATTTGTTAAAGAATGAGGAATCAAGAAAGGGGGAGATCACTTACCACACTTGCCAATAGACCCCAACATCTGGAAATGGAGCGAAGAGGCAACAATCTTAAAAATGTAGACTAAGGTTGCCAGCGTAAAACAAAATAAAAAAAATTCCAAGAAAACATTAGAAATGAACAATGACCTTTGCAACCAGAACATAGTAGCCATAAGTGAAAGCTGAAAATTACAAAACATCAGGAAGGGTTACTATTGAGACATTACTTTTACATCAGGTTGGAACTCAAATTCATTTCCCTTCTCCCGTGCCTCTTCAACCTACCAATCAAGTGGGAAACTATTTAGACAAGCATAACCACCACAAGTCCTAGAAAGCTTCACATTGATGACCATATATAATTGCAATCCATTTGGAAAATGCAACACAGTATATCAAACCCCATTAAATACTTATAGAAAGTATTCTACCATATAATTCAAGTGCTATGCACCAAAAAGATATAGATAGCATGCAATCTGTTGAATTCACTAAAGGGACAGAGTGAAAACAGTGACTATGTAATTAGACATTCGAGTTCTGAAGCATTGGTTGAATAATTTGTTCCATCTTACTCAAACGACCTTAAACTAGATAATCATCCAACATCTGACATGTTATTTTTTTTGTTATATGGCACATTATTCCACATGTGTCATTCATGGTTAACCTGCAAATCTGCTTAGTTCATTCATTCATACATTTATTCATACATTTATTATCGATAAGTGAAATGTAATTCACCCAGATATACCTTCCTGTCATCATACATCCGACGACCATGTAGAACACCGAGCATAAGTAATGTAGCCACCGTTGCACCAGGCAACAAAAAATAGTCACCTGCACACGGCCAGTTATTAGCTTCACACTCTTGAAAAATTGTCTTTTCACAATTAAACAGCTCATAATAATCACAGAATCTAATTTCAAAATTGATAGTGCCAAACTGCCAATGCTGTCTCACAAAAATTTGCAACTGATTCAAGATATCCAATTCTTTAAATTCTATTTATTTAAGCAAACTTTTAAGTAATTTCTCGGCAACCAAACAGAAATGAAATGCAGGACGCGAATGACTGACCTTTTTTCGAACTATCACCAGCTCCGCCATTGGAAAAGGCGCGAGCTTGAGTGGTGTTTTGGAGTTTCTTGAGAAGAGAAGCGAAACAGCGACGCTGGTTATGGAGGTAATTGAGGTGTGTGGAGTGAGTATATATAGGGACTCCGCGTAAAACCCTAAACTTCATCTTCAAAGATTTGATTCAGTTACAGGCTTACCGCGGTTTTGTGAGTCTCTCTCTCTATCGCTGCTCTCTCTGTTTCACTTTCTCTGTAACACTCTCTCTGTGATTACGACCACCAGTCCCGATGTCGGTTCGGCCCGTACTTTTCGGGTTACCACTTACGAAAGCTCCGGACCCGCCAAAGAAAAAAAAGAATCAACAATATTGTTGAAATTAATTATTAATTAGTCAATGAAGCGACAATTATATATGAAAATTTTTACTTTCCTTGCCTTCTTTGTAAGTTGTAACGTCATCAAAATCCATAACATAAGGAGTTTAATATTCATTCCAAAAAGAAAAGAAAAAAAAAGAAGCTCAACTCTTTATATTCATATTTATTCCCTATTTAATGCTTATTAAATATTTATGTATGAAAGAAGAAAAGTTAACGCATTTCATGCTCTATAAATTAAATTTGAGCTGTGTGTAGTTTTGCATTCGAACTATGTGGCTTATTCCAGTAATATAGAGAAAGTTTAAGGTTAATTATAGCAGTTATTGTTTGTGCCTCAAGGATGTCTCTTGGAATGAACAAAACTAGTTTGGTCATTGGCTTTGGGCTAATTCTAGTCTACTTGTTACTTCATTGTCAAGAAACCTATGGGAAAGAATTTATAGTGGGGGACAATAAAGGATGGAGCATATATCCCGGATTATCTACTTGGCCCAAGGACAAGAAGTTCACTCCTGGAGATGTTTTGGGTAAGTTTTTTTTTGTGCTAAAAAAACAAATATATGTTACGTTCATATTAAAAAAAATTGACACAATATAATAACTTTGTTGTTGTGTCGATTTAATGAAAAAGAGCGAGTTAACTATGGGTTAACTCTGGGCTGCTGTAGGTAAATGCTCTACTATTGAAACTATAGACTCACTCTAATTAATTGATTTGTTTGCTTATCCATTTATTGATTTTTGGAAATAGTTTTCAAATACAACGAAACAACAGCTAAAGAAAGTGGTGGAACAGTAATTGCCGCACTTGACGAGAAGGCATACAAAGAATGTGATTCTTATCTTGGATTCAAAAATGAATATACTTCAGGAAACGATCGTGTGGTATTAGAAGATGGCCCAAACTACTTCATATCAGGTGCTTGCTATAGAGGATTGAAGCTTAAAGTTTGTGCTGAGTATGATGCCAAAAGAAAGAATTGTGTCTGAGTAATTAGTTTTTGTAAAACTCCATTGATGTTAATTGTCTTGAACCGCATAAATGCTATGAAGAAATAATATATTGGAGTTGTAATTTGTTTCATATTTATTGTTTGTCTTCACATTAGGATAATATAATCTTACATAGACATGTTATATTATGAAATGTTAATTGGACTACACATTCGAGCAATGCATCCACTTATTTAAATATAGATGAGGTTCATGTGAGACTGCCAGATAGAAAGCATTTCCTTATAACCTCTAGTCCTCATTTCACTACAAAGATTTAGATTTTCTTCCATATGTGTATGGGGTTATAAACTTATAATTTAATATATATATGGTTTTTTTTTGCTTGCATTATTATATATGGTCAAGAAAGGAAAAGTTTGGCATAAAAAGAAAGAGAAGACGAGCGGAAAACAATTAATTACTAATCTGATGATGATGATGATGATGGATAGACGAGAGAAATGTTACATAATATTCAGAAACCAATCTTATTTATATATTTTTTCAAAATACTTCTTTGTTTGTTAGGTACTCTGATGCTACGAATATCTTTTCATTATTAGATCACAAAATGATACGCAAGATGATGGGTGAATTATTAATAAGGACACATTGGAGAGTCTATGAAATAAAAAAGGCCAACACTTCAATAAAAATAAATAATTCAGTTCATTTTCAAGTGTTCGGATGTATATTTATTAGCACTCAACACTATATCTGTTGATATGTTACAATTAACAATTATATCAAAATAATAAACATATACGTAGTGTTACGATGGACAATTACATTAAAAATACAAAAATAAGATTGTAATTGTTAACCAATTATGATGTTAGTGACCGTAAATTTTATGATGTTGGAACGCTCGATTAAATTTTGAAAAACAAATAAAACGTTGGATTAAAGGGTGAACGAGATTGATATAGATTTAAAACTAGCCTCTTGGCATACGCTTCCATCATGTCAACTCACATTTTTTTAAAACTTTGAAGGATGAGCCTGGTAATTGTTTTCGTAGGCCCAACATGGATGCTGGGCCGAAAGGCCTCTCATTTCCGAGTTTAGATAAAAAAAACTGTTTAAAAGCCCAGACAAACGATGTCGTCTCATTCTCAGTACGACACGTCGTATTTTAAGGCAATGAAAGATTAGGGTTAGGGCAAATGGACGGCCCAGATTCGAAGTCCCCGACCCCTTCCACCACTATATAGCTCAGGTTTCTTCATAAAGTCTTGTTCTGTGAGGCGTAAACCCTAGCCCAACTGCCGAATCCTGCGCGTCGCAGCTCATTTCTGATCCGATGGGTATCTCTCTCTCTCTCTCTCTCTCTCTCTCTCTCTCACACTCTGTTTGTCTCTCTCCCACCTTGGATTCAGTTCCATTTTTCCTATGTATCACTGAAACTTCAGCTGAATCTGTTTTCCATGCATTTAATATTTTATGTACTGAGCTTTCTTTTGTTTGAATTTTTTTTTTTTCTGACCTTTCTGAACCCATTTGGGTTAGCGTCTATTTGGTTTGTTAAATCCCAGCAATGTCTAATGGGGTTTTTGTTTCTGCAAATTTTTCTACTGAAGAACTAAAAATCTTTGCTTCTTTCTCCTCTTCCCTACATTTTCTAGGAAACATACCACATTTCTAGGTTTGACTGCTTTTGGCTGATGGTATTTAGTTTGGTTTGGTATATGATTAGAGTTAGGTTTGTATACTTTTAATAAAACTAATTATAAATGATATTTTTGGCACATTTTATTATGAAGAAGGGTTTAAATCGGGAATTCATTTCCTTGAAAGGCTCGACTTTGGTGAAAAGATAGTTCAGAAACTGATGGACATGGGTTTTGTTTGAAATTGTGATGAGATGGAGCTTTAGCTGTTAACTATAAAATGATCTATTATATAACATGTGGTTTTGATTTGTTTTGGCGACATTAGGAGCTTACAAGTATGTTTCGGAGCTATGGCGGAAGAAGCAATCCGATGTGATGAGGTTCCTGCAGAGGGTGCGCTGTTGGGAGTATCGCCAGCATCCTTCTATTGTGCGAGTCACAAGACCCACACGCCCTGACAAGGCTCGCCGTTTGGGTTACAAGGCCAAGCAGGTATTGATAATGATTTCATAAATCACAACTATACATTACTATTTGAAATTGTATTATTCTACTTATATGACTAAGGCATCCGAGTTTTTGATTTACATATGCCTGTGTTGATCTTTTGACTATGAAATAATTGATCATAGTTCTGTGTTGCACAGGCGTATGGTCTTATTTGCATACATATCTAGTGGTCTATTAGTGTCTTATTTTATATATTGTTCCAGTTGGGGCCTACATTCATTCTGTTATCCAGTCTATGTGCTGGTTAAGCATCATTCTGATGCTTTGTGTTCAATCATTGAATGCTTTTTGAGACCAGCTATACTAACTCAAACAATTGATCATCATACCGAGCCAGTTCTCTCTCTGGTTCTTGCTTTTGTCCCGATCCAATACAGGGCACTATTTTGCTCTGTAACTTAAATTTTGACTTTTTACTTTTGAAATCCAGTGTGCGTGCTGGTTAAGCAGCATTCTGATGCTTAAGCATTTTGCCTAAGAAGGGTGCTTGAGTTAAATCATCGAATGCTTCCTGAGACCAACTATTCTTAACCACACAATTGATCATCTGACTGAGGAGTTCTCTCTCTGTTTCTTGCTTTTGTCTCGATCCGATACAGTGCACTATTTTGCTCGGTAACTTAATATTGATTTTTTCCCCTGTTTGCTATCTGTTTCTATGAACCATTGGTCTCCCAGCTGTGTTTAAATCATTTAGTTCGTGATCTTCTGACCGATGATTCATGTTAATTCTGTTGCAGGGTTATGTTGTTTACCGTGTCCGTGTAAGGCGTGGTGGTCGCAAGAGGCCTGTCCCCAAGGGTATTGTGTATGGAAAGCCCACAAACCAGGGTGTGACCCAACTAAAGTTTCAGCGTAGCAAGAGGTCTGTTGCTGAGGAGCGTGCTGGTCGTAAGTTGGGAGGCCTTAGGGTTCTCAATTCATACTGGATCAATGAGGTAAGTGATTTGGCTCTACTAATTGGGTTACAGAATCTGTTTTTTTTTTTTTTTTTTTTCCCATTTATTTGGGTTGGTGTCTTGCTTGCCTTCACTTTCTTTCTTTGGCTTACATTTTTCTTATTTTTACACTCTGAATGCAGGATTCTACCTACAAGTACTTTGAGGTAATCCTGGTTGATGTTGCTCATAATGCTATCCGCAATGACCCAAGGATCAATTGGCTCTGCAACCCAGTTCACAAGCACAGGGAGCTTCGTGGGCTCACTTCTGCTGGAAAGAAATACAGGGGATTGCGTGGAAAGGGACACCAGTACCACAAGGCACGACCATCTCGCAGGGCAACATGGAAGAGAAACACCACCCTCTCCCTTCGTCGTTACCGTTGATTTTTGTCATGGTACCTTATGCTTTGTTGTTTATTTTTGGGTATTTTCAGGAAGACAGTATTTGTTTATGAGTTTGGAATTTTGGTAATTGAAAACTTGAATCATGTTCCATCCTAATGATTTTCGATCTTTCTTGGTGTTGCTTCAGTTTGCTGCCCATTTGATAAATCTGATGTGGGACTTGGTCTCTACTGCCTGACTGATTTATTCCGTGCCTATTATATTCCTAGTTTTCATCTGTGCTGTACTGCTGTTATTTGAAACGCCCCTCCAAGAAGAAAAGCAGAAAACTTTTCCTAATATCCGAGTGATGAATCAACACATCGCCAAAGTCTGGAGCTAAAATTTATTATCAATGTTTGCTTCCAATATTTACTATTAAGCGGACTAAAGTTGAGTGTGGCTAGATTTAGTTTGTGCATGCGATAAGCCAAGTGCTTGACTTGTTTCATATAATGTGAGAAAACTATGTTAAAGTTTTATTTCGCTTGGTTTGGTTCATGGATAATTAATGAGAAATAAACATAAAACAAGCAAAAAAAGTAAAAAGTAAGACAATTTAAAATGCATGACAAATTAAAGACCATTCATCTTTCAAAACTTATTAATGACAGGTTAAAAAGTTGCAATAAATTGTTTAATGAATTGATCAGTCTAATATTTTAATTAGAAAATTAAAAATGCCAAGCCTTGTGATTAAATCAAGTTTGAACGATGGAGCTGAGTTTGAGATGTCTTGCACAAACTTCTTCACGAACTTAATGAAATTGCTCAAGCTTAATTTGTAGTTTTAACAAGTTTAATATTTTGAACTTGACTGTTTCTCGTAAGAATCGTGGTCGAACGAGTCAAATACAAGCCAAACAGGATATGAGCTCGAGTTGTCTCAATTCAAAAACTTACTGCATTTGCACGATATCCTTGAAAACAATTATCTCCTATGTCTATTTAGGTATCATAATGCACAAGTCTTGTGAATCGTAGCGAAGAAAAACAACAATTTTTCAAGAAAAACTGAGTCATCGGAAACCTCATTTTTCCTGGGATATTAATTGAACCAACAATTTACAAGAGGAAACAAGGATATCTTGTGAACGAGGAACTAAAAAAGGAACAAGACAGACGGATGAATAGAAAATGCCATGACCCATGACAAGAGTGAAAATACCTTAATGCCTCAAAGCTCTTTGGCTTCTTGTTGATACCCTAGGAGAATACAGGTTCTTGGCTTTATGAACACTAGCTTTCTGCAAGATGGTGATGCCCATCTTGACCAGAAATTGAGAAATATCCGGTATTTACCCAAAATAGGAGGAATGTTGTGGATTTCTATGGTACTTATCCTACAGCCTCCCATGAATGTAGCTCTCTTTCAGGTTATGAAGTGCTTCTCTAATTGAATCCTCATCCTGGCTGGAGTACTTCAAACATATCAGCCGCTGAGCAACGTGGTAAGCCATCTGGATTGGATGATGTTGCAGGCAGTTTACTTCCATTCTCTTCACTTCCTAAACATTGAAACTTTCAATTGTCAAGTCAACCAGTTCATGAAGAAGGGGCATTTCCATAATTAATATCAGAATTACTCTCTCTTAAATTTATTCAGATCCAGTGATAAAAGTATAAGCTAAACAATATGGATTTCAATGACATTGCAATGAGACTTAACCAATTTCTTTGTGTTTTGACATATGGCGTAGCAGTGTTCTGGAATTTTCTAGTTCTATTTTATCTCAAAGCAAGTCTTAAGCTGAAATTTGAGGGAGAATGAGATTTAAAACTCGTGTTAATGTCTACAACTTCTGGGCCTAATCCCTTAATCTTTCATGTCATTTTTAGTAAAAATACCAATGTAAACAGAAGAAGAAGACTATATTTTAGATGTGAATATTTCAGATTAACTTCGAATGCTTGGTTACTCAAAAGAATTCACCTTCTCTGTGATCCTGGATGTGATGTTTCTGGCTGTTTCAATCACCGAACTTGGTAATCCTGCAACTTCCCCTAATAGAAGGCCATAGTGTGGAACATGTCTTGGTCCTTCCTTTAGTTGAAACTACACAAGTAGACAGGACTTTCAGTCGGAAAAACTTCCATAAAATCAAGATTAGAGTGAAAGAATCTTAAAATATTACCTTGAAATCTAAACGGTTATTTTTAATATCCACATCAAAGTGCAGTATTTTCACATTTGGATAGATGGTTACTAGTTCTGATAGGTTCTCCATATGAGTAGCAAATATAGTATACCTGAGAAAGATTGAGTAAGATGGTACATTAGCTGCTGCAAATAAAATTTGGTCACTAGGATTTGTACGGCATCTTTCATAAGAAAACACCTTGGAAGAATATAAACTAAGCAATCATGATTGATAAGTACTAACAGCAGGACCAAAAGACAACTTGTGATCTATGTTCCCACCTACCAAAATGCATCCAACTTCTGCATGGTCTTTCTGCATGGTCTTTATTAATAACGGAATCCAATATATATGCCTATTTTTTTTTTCTTTTCTTCAATATTTTATTTGATTATATAATCAACGCTGATCAAAATCCCAATCAGAGAGAACAGGCACTTAATTTCTAGAATTTTTGCAAGAAAACTCGACCAAGTCACATATAATAGCCTCTGAAGTAATTGAAAAAGCTCTTGTAGAAACCATTGTATACGTATGCTTGACAAGTTCGGAACCATGTGATGCAGATTTTCAAAATGATAGCATGATTGGAAGCATTAAGCTTCAATGCAAATGATATATACAGCCTAAATCGTTTAAGACAGTAACCATGACATTAGAATTGTAAAAGGAGGCAAGCAGACACACTGTACACACTGCAAATGATCAATACAGCCTCAATCGCTTACAGTTACACACACACACACACACAAAATTAAGAATGACAAGTTTTCCTGTAAAAACTATTGCAGGGGTATGCTAAGTTTTTGTTTTTTTGTTTTCCTTTTTTGTTTGCTGGTGGCAGCCACAGATTCTCAACTGATGATACCTGGGCATTGTCCCTCCATCTCAGAAATACTAGGCCATTATCGGGATAAATCCTGGGAAAGGTGTCATGGAGGATTACAAACTTACAAAACAGTGTTTTATGAGGCACCTAACCCCAAGTGATTGCCATAACACCAGTCTGTTGGCGTTAGGCATCTATTCATGCAGATAACTTTTTATTATGTAGTAATATTCAACTATCCTAGTAACATATATAGTACGTTTCAAGACAATAATTTGGAAGTTTCAGATGGTGAAAACCGTATTATCAATTGTTAAACTACATTCCAAAATTTTCTATGCTCAGAACTCATAAACTTTCATCTTAGGTAATCCACTGGAATCTTGGTAAATGGTAAATTGGAAAAGAGGTTACGCTTTCAGTGATAGCAAATGTTCACAGCAGCTCCATGCAATTGCAAATCCATCAGAGGAAGATGTGGCCCTCCCAAGTTCATCCATAACAATCAGACTCCTGGATCCAAAATAGACCAAACATTACTGGATATTACTGCATGTTCCAAGGATTAAATAAATATTGTGGTGTACTACCTTTGGGAGACATTTTGCATTATAAAAGCTGTTTCTTTCATCTCTGTCATGAACTGTTACAGATAATAACAAGATTCCTTTATAAATTCCATATTAAATAGAAATAAGCTGCATCATTAAAAAGATGGTCAGGGCTGAATATTTCGGATCTTGAAGTTTGGAAAATTTACCGTACTAGAGTTGGATTCAAGATTATCCACTGCACCCATCCTTGTAAATATACGATCAACAACCCTTAAAGTTGAGAAGCGAGCAGGAACATAACAACCGATCTGAGCAAGAATCACTATGAGACACACTTGTTGAAGATAGGTGCTCTTTCCACTCCTGATGGAAACAGTCTATAGTTAAACTCAAGCAAAATGATAACCTAATTGATCACATTCTTTAAATAAATCTTAATATGTGTATTTACACGTACAAGTATACAACCATAAAAATTTCAGGCCAAAGCGGGTAAGGCTTATGGTCCAATACATATGCCTACTGTTTGTTGGTAAAAACATGACTTCTCATCTTCACTCTTTAATCCCCTTTTCTTTCTAATTTACACATGCAGAAGTCCTATCCTCTAACAACTAATAACTGAATGAAGCCAGCATTATTGTATAATTTAACTCTAATTTGCCTTCCTTTTTTCCTAGTTAGAAAAATTAATTCAACAAATCATTGTCAAAGAATAAATACACTGCATAAGAAAACAAAATTTTCATGTATTAGGAACCACTTTGAATAGAGCATTTCTTACATGTTTGGGCCCATGATAAGCACCATGTTTGACGCCTCTGATAAAAATATATTGTTGGGCTGCAAGGAAAAAGGAATAAAAAAGATCAGCTCTAATGTTCTGCGAATTTCAAGCAAACTCATGAGGAGAGAGTATAACAAAGGTTCATATGTGTGATATAATCTGGTACAAGTAGTCCAATTATAGAAAATAAGCATTACATACAACATAGTCATTGTGTATGCTCTCTAGGATAGGGTGTCTTCCAGCATCAATTGCCATCGGGCCATTATCTATAAGTAAACATGATAGAATCAAGCATTTCCCCTATTGAACATCCAAAGTCAAGAGAATTAATGCCAGACAATAAAACTGACTTGCCTGTAAATTCTGGTCTAGTATAACGATCAACAGGCTTTGTGGAAATGGCATGTGCAAATGAATTAACAATCATATCTAAAAGGCATAAGACCTCTGCAAGCAGTGTGAGCGCAGAAACATCCTCTCGTATCGCATCTACTAATTCTGCATAATATATTAACATCAGTGTCTATATTTGCATCAGCACTGAAACAGTTGAAACATTTATAGGTAAGGTAACACAGGCTTAACGATCTTAAAAGGTCAGAATATATGTCCAGATGTTATCATTTAGCAAATACTCTAGCTTAGAGAAGGATATTACAAAGTTCAGCAAGACCAATGCAATTTTTATAATAAGTGCCAACAGCAGCTAGTATTATTAGCAGGGAATATACAAGATGTTCAATGGTCATTCACATTAGAGTGGTAAGACTAATGATTTTTACTAGAAAAATCCTAAAAAGAACACATTTCATGTCAAATACAACAAAAAGCTGCTCAAGAAGAATTCTCATGTCTATAATATATTTCATTGAAAAGTGGGATTGGGGGTTTGATGAATCTAATGGGCCTCAGTTCAGGGTGCAATCCCATATAAAACATGCATTGAAAATTTATCTTCAAGTCCAATTAAAAGGAAAGATTCAAGTTATGAGTAGATAAAGCCTGTCAGGAGTGATGGTTGCAGGACCCTCATAACTGATGCTCACTTAGTCACTGAGAACTAACCAACCTCCTTCCTTCCTAAATCAATTAACTTGTACATGATGAAAAGGAAGGTTTTGACAGTCCAATGTGATAACTAATCTTCTCATATGTTATTCTACCAAAAATTAGCAAAGTTTCGAAATATTAACTTTGTTATTTCTGTATATAAAAGCCCGTACTCATTGAGGTTAAGATTTAAGCATTTAATGATCAAAGAGGCACCTAGATGTTCCATTCATAAAGTCAAGGAAAAGTAAAAACTTGAAGCTTATGATACAGAAGATGTATAATGTTTATCAGCAAGTTTTGTACAACCTTCCAGGCAAAGTTCTGTCCGTATGTAGCATTCTGCAGCTGCAGACTTATTTCTAACGTTTAGCTGTAAATTTCATGCAATGGAGGAAGAAAAATGTAAAACTTTCCAGAATATGGCACATTGAAGTTACAAAGATATAAAATGCTATTGATACTTTGACAATAACATAGACACATGCATACAAACATTTATAATGGAACTTTGATTGATTCATCTGGAAAATCAAAGAAAAATGGGACTCCAGTCATATATTTTACAACCATTAATAAAGGGGTGCAAAGTTGCTTTCTACTCTTAGTCATGTTGAAGGCCTTCGTTTTTGTTAAACAAAAAGCCACAATTAATTGACCTACAAGAAAATGTTCAAGACAAAACATCTTTTGACTTGGAAACTATAATACATAAATGTTGCAATAATTAAGAAATAAAAGCACTGAAAACATCCTACATTAGGATGGAAACTATACCTAAGATTGCTGTTTAATTTGGTCTCATATGAATGATCACCTTGATTAGCTATGTTCTTTCAAGAGATGTATCCCCTGAAGTTACACCTCCTAAGATTAATGGTTGTATCTGAAGATGATCTCTGTGAAACTGCTTCACCTAATGCTAGTCCTAGTTTTAAGATGGGAAGGTCAATCTCAATCAAATACCAATGCTATTCACTTGTCCTAAGATTGATATGCGTACCCCATAGACAATCCTATATTGATTCATTATAAGAAGTAAAACCACTGTAACTAATTAAGGATCATCAGTCCACAGACAATAAAGGCAGTACAAATAGAACCTTGAAATTAGACATTTACATTTTTTTCAAATAAGATAAAACTGGCTTGGATAATAGAACAATCATTACCTAGAGTATGTAAATTGGTATAAATCAAAAGTTGGATCATAGTACTCACAGAAGCAAGCTCCAAAGTTGAGCAATGTATATTGTTCCCATGTTTCAAGACCTATGGTCACAAAAGCATATGAGAATCAGACCTAACTGCTAAAGAGATGTTAGTACTTTAGAGCATGTTTATTCTGAACCTGAATGAACTGGCTGGCAAGCTTCCCCTGAATGTCCTTCTGTGGAATGCTAAAGTAAAAACCTTGCCTATTGTTAAATGGGAGTTTCAAATTGGGCAACTTGAAATCTTCACGATACTTGTTTGCAAGATTATATATAGCTGTTAATTTAACATTGAGAAGGATTTAAGTTGACCCACTACTTCATCTCAAGTATAAGAAAGCCAAAAGCAAATAGAACATGACGAAAAGGAAAAGAAGCAGAATTTGAACTAGATATGTAGTGAAAAAAACCTTCACTGGTATCACAAAACGATCTCCGCGCAATATCCAGAAGTCCATCAATTCCAGCCTTGACAGCAAAACACTGCTGTGTGCGGGCTACAAAAGGAACCCGTGCATGAAGCACATCTTCATCAATCACCTCTCCTATCCTGAAACAAATACAGCTTCTCGTGAAAATGAGTGATATTGCATATAGTTCATTAAAATCTGTTTTGAAAAACAATGTACATTGGGAATATTAAATACATGACACAGGAAGCATGAAAATTCCAATGATACTGAAACTGTAATCACCAATATGAAGACTGTCATAGCATCATATGAAATACTAGGATGACTACTTTAGTGCTTGGGGTTGAATCTCATAGACTTGATGATGAACGTCAGTTGATCCTAGCACTTGGGTTGGGTGCATTTCTCTCTAAAATTTTACATATAGTGTTTTGGTTTGTAGGAAAAACCATAATCATCGTACCAAAGCCATATCAAGAGATTAAGAATAAATTTTGAATTGGTTGTCAACCTGAAAATAACCTCCCCCCCTCTGTGGGTCAATTATACACTGCAAATGAGCATAACGACTACATGAAAAGACATTTCCAGAAAAACGTGCATCTTATATAAGAGGAAATGGTTAAAAACTTAAAACAGACAATAAGAAAACGATTGGAAAGGGACACAATATGTTTTAATTAGTGGCAGAAGTCAAGGGATTTTTCTAAGGGTAGAACTAATGTAATTTTGAATTGAAAAAAAGGGAACAACGCTGAAAGTTTCGGCATTTATTATGGATATAATGCTGCTGAGGTTCATTGCCCTGAGGTTATTCCTGGAACATTCTGGTCACTGAATTCGACCTTATTAGAATAAAATAGCTCAAGACAAAAAAACAGATTCCAATGCAAATTCCAAACCAGTTAAGGGTGTCCAAGAAACAAAATTACAGAAGCTCCACTGACAACATCAAAGATTGGCAGCAAACCTCTTTCTAATGACAGCATACTTCTCATTTTCACACACAGACTTGTAAACATTTGCAAGAAGAAAACTCTTTGCATCTTTAAGAACCTGAGAATTTAACAAAACATTGATACATTGGAACATGTTTTGAGCACAGTAAATTTATATGTGTACAGGAAAGAAAATAAATTTACCTTTGAGAGTAATGGCAAGGCATCTAGAGCAGTTTTCAGGAGAATAATGCTTGATATCAACACCTGGCTTTTTCTAGCATTATCAAGACCCATGACTTTGTTTGTAATTTTCTTTGGCTTGAAGCAGAAGTGACAAAGTACCCTATCTGCAGAGAGAATACACAAGTTCACTTGTCGATGATAGAACAGATGGATTAACTTTGATTGGGTTAATTTCTCTTTTCCTTTATTCCAAACTCTTACCGCTCTCTTTTGGAAATTTACGCAGAACCTGACTGAGTCCAAAGAACAGCTGCTCGTTGCTCATGAGCTCATCCTAAAATCAAATAAGGAGACTAAGGATCTCAAAACAATATTGCTGCAAAATGCACTTTTCTGTTTAGGAACTTCAAGATTCAGGACCTTATATGTATTTTAAAAGCAAACAAAGTAGACCACAATGTACATCTGCATGCCAGTTCCAAAAGTACGATTCTTCAATTATCATTGTTATCTTGATTTTTACACCTATGACAATTGTAAAAAAAATCCACACATGGTCTATGCAAAACCCCACTTTGCAATTCATTTAACATAATCCCTTTTCCATTCTACTTAAAAATAGACCCGGTACTTGTAACCAGACCTCAAAAATCTCTTTAAATGGATAGAATTTTACATAGCTGCAAAAGAGATATTTGAGACTATATATTCAACACTGACCAGGCAATCTAGACGAGCATTTATAGTTTCAATATCTTTTAAAGGCTGCAAAAGATTGGCACGAAGAAGTCTAGACCTGAAGTCATAAATTGCTACACATTAGTACTGAACATAAGTTTCTACCACCGCAAAGAAGTATAAAGTTAAACTTTAGCAGATAACTTGTAGACTAATAAAAATATATGAAAGCCTTGATAATCAATACGACGAATCAACCCCACATACCCTCCAACAGTTTTTGTTGTCTTAAGCATGTTTAACAAACTTCTTTTCTTGTTGCTTGTGCCCCAAAGTGTAGAATGAAGTGGCTCAATGATTTCCAAATTTTGAACGCTGCCATCAAATTTCAACTATAAAAATCATATGAAAGAGTTTAAAAATAAAAATTAATTTATCTAAAATCTTTTAGACTTTGCCCTAATATGTATTTATGTATATTTTTTGTATGTATGTATTCATGATGCATGCATGTATGTAAATACATATGTATTTATACAAACATACCAAACCATTTGTAAACCATCACCTATTTGATACATAAAAGGGGAGCTCAGCCCTAAATATATTCAAAGAATGGACAGGAAGATTACCTAGTAGCATCAATATTCATATGGGCAAAAGATCCATTAAAAGTGACCTGGGAAAGGGATAAATGCATAATGAGGTAAATGTTTAATTCCTTGTAAAGACAAAAACAGGGCTGGATAGCAGTACAGACTGATGGGAGTTCACAGCTTAAAAGGAGAAAGGCAAAAAAACAAAAAAAGTGCTGTTTCCCTGTCTCAGAGACAGCTGATTTATATCTTTCTTTAAGAGACAGGAAATTACGGATATACAAGTGCCAACTTTCTTTTATTATTATATTACAGGTCATGAAGGAACATGCATCATTAAACACGTACCACTAATGAGTGGTTTGTAATGATGACCCCTTTCTCTGCTTCAATCCTGTGCATCATGCAATCAATTCATTACCAAAAGAAAAAGCAAGGACAACATATGGTAAAACATTAAAACTTGCATATCACCAACAAATTTAATATAGAAAACTGAAAAGGTGAAAAGGCATATTTATACATGGAATGCTCTATCTAGTGACAGGCCTATAATAGGACCATAAAACATCAGGGAAATAAACATTAAGATGTATCATGTTCTTTGATTTATGCTTAAATAAAACTCTTAAACCCCAATTCTAAGTATGGTGGACTTCCTATATCATAAAAAAGAAAAAGGAAAAAAAGAAACCTAGACTTTGCAACATCATAATGTTAGAAAGCTCATGTTCTGAAAGTACCACTTGATCGTAGCTGCTGCTGCAGCTAAGCAGAGATAATATTGCTTGTAATAAGTATCCAATCCTAGTGCGGAGGGTTCCTTGGCAGCTAGATTTTTAATCAGCACAGCACCCTGGAAACCCAGCAGTGGCATTCTAAGCTATGAGATTCAAGAGTCAGCACCCATTATGATTCAAACATTAGAGGATAAGGAATATCCAATAACCTTAGTGTCATCAAAGCAACCACGGGCCATTACAACCTGCAGAAATCAGCACAAAGATTTAGTTGAATGAACAAGTGAATATTATATGTGAGCAAATCTCATGGGCATCCAGTAGCTCAGCTACACCCACAACAATAGAGAGAGAGAGAGAGAGAGAGAGCAGTTGATTATCACCGAATAAGGAACATGACCTTCTTGACTGTAGCATAAAATCTGTCCACCAATTCTGAAACTCCAACCATACCATCAGGTGCCAGCTTGTTCGGGGAAACAATAATCATCATAGGATCATAGAATTGCAGCAAAGTTTTTGTATTCTGATATGAACTGCTAGTTTCGATGTATTGCGAAAGATGCAGTGAAGCCAACCTCAAATCAAAAGCTGCCACTCCAACCTGTCAGGACATAAGGTATCTGTTAGGTACTCTAAATTAGTTGGTCACCGGAAAATAACCTTCAGCTAATCAGCTGGCAGGAACCATAAATCAAATGTAAGAAATAATTCTGATTTTAGGTACAATGTCACAAACCAACTTCTTCAAGCCATTTATAGAATAAAACACGTGGAATGGCCAGTTTTAAATGAGTATTCAAACTATAGGAGATGTGTGGGATTGAGGTTACTGTATTAAATTCGCAACATGAAATATTTTTCCTTTTAATTAGAAAAAATATATCTGAATATAATCTCGGTTTAACTCATAAGAGACTGATTTCACCATAAATCTCAGCCTCAATTACATCAGGCCACTCCTTGTAAGTGCAGACGTGAGTCTTCATTACACATGACTAATCAATATAACAAAGTTTTATCCCATCTTAGCTGTAAGACGCAGTTAACACTAAGCTCCATTGACGCATATCACAGCTTCACAAAATTGCTTAACACATAGCTTCAAAGCTAAATTTTGAGAACGCAAACTAGTTCAACATTTAGCAGCAGTACAAGTTTAGAGAGAGAGAGAGAGAGAGAACCAGTACGAATTTAGAAAAAATAACCAATAATTGAAAATCATAGCGCTAATCCAACCCTGGAAATTGTAGAAAATAAAAATTAAAAACAACGAAAAGTGTATGATACAAAGCATACACAATTCAAGCAATGTGTTATTCGAGTTGGAAAATGCAATAAAATCCGTTTTCGTAGCTGAAAAAACCAAGGCAGCAAACAATAACACAACTTCAAATCCTACAATAGCTTTCAATTTTGGCTTAGAAAGAGTTGGTGCTCTTGAATTTTGTTTTCGCTTCCTGCATTTTCTCGGAAAAGAAGAAAATTGAAGAAAGAGCGTACCTCCTTAGCTCTGTTCTCGATGAGACCCATAACGAAGCTCGATCTCTCTCCTCCGTCGTCTTCCATTTGCTACAAACAACACTCTCTGCTTCTACGACCTTTTGTATTGCGCGCGCCACCTTCTCTTCTAGTCTGCTACTTCTACTACTTATATACAACTGACTGTTACTGTTAGTCGGGACGTGCCGCGTGCGTGGCAAGTTTTTTTTTTTTTTTCTTTCCTCCTAAAATTAATGGGAAGTTGCATAAATGGTTTCCATTGCGAAAATCCTGTATGGCATGATAATATTTCTTGATTATTTGATGTTGACGAATTTATATTTCCACTATTGAAGTATAAATTTCTCACTATTACATATCTCGATACCAAAACGAACTAAATTTAAGGGACTAAAAATACTTTTAAAAACAACAAATAATTAAGGCATAATTCTTGCCAATGACCATTTTAATTTAATAGATAACACTCAATTTCCCTTTGCCGGAAGAGGTCCGAGTTTAAATCTCACAAAGGATAATTGGTTAATAAAAAAATAAAAAGACATGATTCTTTAAGAGAAGTTTTAAGTATAATGTTGTAAATGTTACAAATCATTATAGATGAATGTTTTCTTGTTAGACTATTTAATCTGAATTATTGATTAAATTGATTTATGATTAGATGTGTTGTTCAAATCCTCTCTTTTCTCCCCACTTTACTTCCATATATTTTTCTCTACTTCTTTAGCTAAAACCACAAAAACTTAAAAATAGAACGAGCAATGCGTAATTAGATGTGACTTATGTGTGTGCCTGTTGCTAGCATAGGGAGGATTCCAATTTTTATAACTCCAATGAAATGGTCCATAAATTAAAGCAAAATCCTTTTATTGTGGAATTTTCAGGGTGCAATGTGGGGTACAAGCATGAGAATGTGAAGACCAAAGCAACATCAAGACCTATACAGAACCTTTACAATTGCACTAATTCATGACTTCTTCAATTGTAACAAATCGGCCTTTCTCTATGGAAAGCTGTGCTGCAACTCCAATGGCAACCGAAACTAGTCCATCATGCAAATCCACAGCAGGACCTTGTTCACCTTTAGCCTTAATTGCAGACAAGAAGTGCAGGTGTTCCAAATAGCTTGATCCATGATGCAGCCCAGCATACCTGAAAAATAACTTGATCTAGAATCATCACATTACCCAAGGGGCAGTTTAGACTATGAAACAGTTGAGACAAAGAGAGGAAAAGAAAACCCACTTTATTTGATCATTCTCAGCTTTTGAAGTCTGGACACCATCTCTCCCCACCACTCGAGTACCAAAACGTACAATACTCTCAGGAACAAAGACCTCCCCCTGTTAAAACCATAGTCGAATCAAATTGAAAGGAAAAGGCACCTGCAAGCATGACCTAAACGACAGTTGGGTACTGGAAAGGTCAGAGAAATTGCAAATTAATGATTATAACACAAAATGCCAATGATGGGATATGTCACATTGGTTCATATTTCTTCCACTTGAGATTCATGTAAACGTTCCCAATAAAGGTCACCACCTATAATGAGGCAGTGAGGACCTTAATATAATATGATGACATCGTTTTGTGTGTGTGAGTGTAAGAGAGAGAGAAAGACAGAGAGAACTACCTTTCCAATGTCACCAACAACAGATATTTCTTGCTCATTTTTACTCCCTTCAGCAAACATACAAAGGTCAAGCATCCCACGAGAACCATTGTCAAATTCGACAATGACATATGCATTGTCAATTATATCTGGTACCTAAAAAAGAAAGAAAGACTAAAACATAAAGAATAATGTCTAGTGCTCCATTGTATAAAACAGCCAAATGTTTATGCTTTGTAACTTTCACAAACATATATTCCTCGCCTGAGATGGAATAAACTTATCAAGTCCATCTTGCAGGCAATAGGCATGACACTGGTCTTTCAGACACAGATTGGGTTTCTCGATTTGAATAAAATGCTTGCCCTAACTAGTGAACTGTATTGTTTCCAGTGGTAGGCAATTTTTTTTAACTAGTTTTCAGCAGTCATTGGATGAGTTTTGGATGACTAACTAAGAATATGCTCGGTTTGATTTTCTTTATATGGCTTTTTGATTCTTGAAGGATTGTAATCCTTCACAAAAAACAAACCAATAGTTGAAATTGTATTATATGCATATTAAATCAACATATTTCAAATCTCAGTCAAAATGAAATTACCCTTCCATCATATATTTCGTCTTTGTGGTTAACATCAATGGCTCCAGAAGCCATCACACGAAGAGGATTAGCACCTGCAAACAGCCTCATCAGATCAAAGAAGTGGCAGCACTTCTCTACCAGAGTTCCCCCAGAGTTAACATTGAACCGGTTCCAATTGTTGACCTATTACGAACATGATTCAATAAGATCAACTTATACAACATGAGTATTGAAACTTCAGTTGCATAGCATACCTTGACCAAGAAAGGAAACCGATGTTCTCGGATTGCCACCATTTTGACCTGTCCAAGAGTTCCACCCTTTACTATCTCTATCAGTTTAGCAACAGGTGGCATGTATCTATACTCCAGTCCAACTTGTACCAGCATATCCTGCCTCTTTCTAGCAGCATTTATGACCTAATTCCAGACACTATAATACAAATCAATATCACTTATTTTGAGCAAAAAACAAACGAAGATGGTAGAAAAACTTTAGCCACCCCCACCAGAAATAAAGAAAGGAAAAAACCAAAGATGGAAGAGAACAACATGGATGAAAGTGCTGTAGAAGTACCACATCAAGATAAAGCACTAGTAACATATTCTGCGACATCTGTGTATATGTACAAATATATGCGTCTCAGTGTGTGTTTGTGTAGGCATTCAATGTTAATGAAAAAAAAAAAGAAACCATTTTCACACTTCAAAGGATGTTTTCATCAGGTTGGACACCAACTTACAGCAAAAAAACGAATCCATTTCTGTACCAATGTTCTTGCATTTTCTTGTAACTGTTTTTTTCCTGCAACTTAGGGGGAGTCATCTACAACTAATCACCATAACTTCAACAAACATGATTTGCATCTCATTCAGTAACAAACACTTACTATCCATGATCCTATCAATGCAACCAGGACCAGACTACAGGGTCAGACATTAAACATCATATTGTCAATATTATGTGCTAAATCAGATAACCCAAAAGATGTCAGACTAAGCAAGACACAGCTAAATCTAGCACCACTGAACCTAGAAATCGACAACAATGTTGAAAAAATATGAATCCCTGGCCAATATTCTCAGTTGATTAATGTGTTTTCACTGTAATTTTACTGCATTCGTTCCTAGCATTATGGGTCTTCGACAAAACAAAACCAACTGAAAAGTCCATGTCACTGGAATGTAATCACCGAGAACAAGAAGAAATATAGACAATACCAAAGTCTTCTATTCAACTCAATTCGATTTTATAAAGTAGTGCACTAAGAAGGATTATGCTAAAAACACATTTTTCCACCTTATGTATCAAAGGTAATGTAATGTGTAATTTTAAGAGATGAGATGCAAGTAGAATTAGCAGTACTTGTGATTGACAAACCTCTTTGCAGTGAGCAACCGTGGTACACAATGGCTTCTCCACTAGTACATGGTGGGGTTTGGGGTGGTCAATGATATCCATTAGAATTTGATAATGGGTCATATTTGGAGTTGACACCACCACCACATCACAGAGCAGGCTGTCCAATAGCTCCCTGTGTCCTGAAAAAACCTTTAAAAGGCTGAAGTCATAAAGATATATATCCTTGATAAAATAGATCAAAAACATGGAAAAGAAATCATGGAATTGAAAGTTTGATCATTGCCCATTGGAATTTCAAACCCTTTAAAACAGTGTGGTGATTAGTAGCAAGAAAAAGAAATTCATATTAGGTAAGATAAGTTACAAAAATAGATTATTTGAACTGAAAAATCTTGAATACCCCCTAATTGATCATAGTGTACTCAAAAACCTTGGTTTAGTTCCACACACAATCACCCACAATAATGTTTTGGAGGTGAACCATAGCAGACAGTAATGGGTAGCTAGCATAGTATCCCACCATACCTTTATAGGCCAATCAAAAGACTGGGCCAAGTCAAGGGCAAGCTTCTGGGAAGGAACATGGGGGTCAGCTATGGCTACCACGGCCACGCCTTGGGTGCGAAGATGGTACAAATTGATGAGGTGCTCTCGACCCATCATACCCACTCCTACAATCCCATACTTCACTATATTAGAAGCAGCAGCCATAGCTGAAATTTGGAGCTTATTGCGTTGTTTTTCCTTCTAAAATTCTTTCATTCACTACTGTGTTGGTTCAGATCAAATGGGTGGTTGTTCGATTTTATTGGGTCGGCCGTTATCCGACACCAGTCCACTCTTCGTTTACCACCACGAGGAGGCCAAGTGAAGCACTTCATAATTTTTTTGTTTTTGTTTTTTTTTTTCAACTTATTACTTACCACTCCTCGTCGTCCTCGATCATTTATTCGAGTTTATTAGGGTCAAATCAGAAAATAAAGTGATAAATAATGAAATGTGTTGAAAAAAAATGCTAAACTAGTCTACTTTCAATTTTTTTCATGTTCGAATATTTGCTCTTGGTCAAATAAAAAAAAAATAGAGTGATAAATATTAAATACCAAAGATACTGTTTAAGTCAATCCATTTTTTATGTTTAAATAATGTAATACGATTGTTGCTGTTATTTAGTGCAATCCACGGTTGGTTGTTATTGTCTGCCGGTGACAAACTGACAAAAACACATTTATGTCAAAAATAAAGACATTTACACTTTTTATATGTTGCTCGTAAAATTGAAATGCATAACAAAAAAAATAATACACACAAGTTTAAAGAAAAATCTTAAAAAATAAATATACAATTGTTATTATTGGTCATTAATATCTGTTCCAAATTTGTTAACATAAGTTTATAATGTACTATTTTCTTATTTTGTTTGTGAGTTGGAGTAGGGCTTTAAACTTAAAATCTCTTTATATTTATATTTATAAAGATAAATATCACTAAACTAATAATTAGTCGGTAAACAAATTATAATTTTAGACTCTAATTTCATCTTTATGTTAGAGTAGGTCTTTTACATGTCGACGTTGCCTTCTACGTGTCAGTATGTTAGTAGCAAAATTTGTCAGTGTATTAGACACATGAGAATGCATATCAAGAATGGATTGCCACGTCATAATTTTATAATCTTGCATAACAATACTTGGGATCCTATGCACTCCTCGAGAAATTTTGAAAACCATCCCAAATTTGAGCCGTTTAAAGATATTTACTCCATTTTCTTAGAATTTTAAAAATATAATCATCGAGTGATACTTCAGTTATGTAAAATACTATTCAAAGGTTATTTGAGCACTATTCAAAGATTCTAAAAAAATATGTGTCTTTAATAGAAAAATCAGCTAATTCTCAAAATTTCTCTACAATTATCACAGTTTGAGATTTGTTAATTGAATACATTCCAACGGATTTTTGGTCTTAAATTCCAACTCAACTAATCATGCCAATATATTATGCACTCACTATTTAGGTTGTCTCCAAAGATAAGATGAAGATCTTTTTAACTTTTTATATTTTATTTTTTATTTTTTTCAAGAAAGATCCTCCAATTGGTTTGAAGTGTTAGGATGGTTGGTTTCTCATCAATACCGCGAAAGAGTCTAATCCCAAAGTCAAAGGAATATTAATAAGCAGGTTGATAAATAGACTGAATTTTTGTACGAAGCTGATCCCCTTAAATTTTTTTTTTTTTTTTGGCCAATTGATCCCCTTAATTCTCAAGCATGACACCAACTACTAAGTACTAACTAGTTATTGATATTTCTCTCCACTTTATTGGAAGAAATCTCAAATAATTATCTCTCATCCAGTCATCCCCCATAACATTGTAAGCAATATAAAACATTGGAACCGAATTGACCATATTTAAAGCACATGGATGAAAAATGCAATTTACCCAAATTTTATCTCTATATTATGGAATAAGGTTAATTGTGTTTTTTTCTTATTTTGGTATGAAGCAAAGATTTTCATTGATAATGCTATTGTGTCTTTCCATGGAGTTAATAAAACAAAAGGCGGAAAAAAAAAAAATCATTTTCAGTATAATACACACAATCAGATACTGCAGGAGCATTTGACTCAGCCTCACTAGAAGCCCAAAATAAATTTCGTCCTAAAACTGTTGAGATTTCAAACTGAGGCAAGCTAAGACCTGCTGAACCAACCTAAACAAAGAAAAAGGAAGACAATGCTGCAAGCAATGATGGTGCTGGAATTGAGGCAAAGACGGACAGCTCCAAATTTACCAAGTATCGAAAATGAGATCCTGAAGCTGGCTGAAATCTGGAGTACTGGACAACTCTTCGGCTACCAACCCGTGTCTTAACTCATTGGAACTTGGAAGGGATCAAACCCTTAAGATGTCCTACTCTTAACTCATTGCCCCACCCTCTGTCTCTACTTGGACTAACCTCAAGGACTAACACACACAGGCATTTTCAAAAGATAATGATGATTCATTCCCAATGCCCAGTGTACCAGGGAAAAGAATCCCCACTCCCTGCCAACCAACACCACGGCTTAAAATCGCAGGTGGCAGCAGAGAAACAATATAGGCACCGGTGGACTCTACAATGGCAAAAGTGTCTCCAGCATCAAACGTATACAAATAAATACCAAGGAATGGAAACAATACAAGAAGGTTTTGTTGTCATTATGTCATCAAGCAAATTTTTCCAGCACAAAATGAATGGCAACAACATTTAGATTTACCAACCATCCAAAATGTCCTCCTAAAGCTGGTTTTTCTCTCATCTCATGATTCAAACTACTTATGATCACAACAATAAAAAAGCCTCCGAATCATCAAACCTAAACTGTTTCAATCCACAACATCGTAGTTGTAGGCCTAAACACGTAGAATTAGAGCATTCAACCCAAAACCAATTCGTAGTGGATGGCAATGGGTGGTGAGTTGTAAGGTAATACTCTAAAAAACACCATCTTCATCTTAATGAAATGAAACTGGCCATTACATTTGGATAGCAAAGAGGAAACTAAAGAACCAAAGTCACATACATATGAAATGAACCACCCATATAGATTACAGGGGTGTTTTTATTGAACTTCAAACAACCATATATCGATCATCTCAATTCAAACATAAGCAAAAACATTCAAATCATAAAGCAGCAAAAGCATCTAAACAAACAAGGAAGAGTTCTAAATAAGGATCACTATTGTGTTCCCATAAAACCCAAAACAGAAACACATTCTATCACATTGAATTCTTCATAGCAGATTACGAAATCAAAAGGGCAAAGCTGGAATTACCCAATATCCGAAAATCTAAGCAGACGACAAAGATGGGATCATCCCAGTCTCTCTGGCATAAGCAAAAATCCCACCAGCCCTAATAACCGGTCCAGCATCCCCAATCGGCTTTAACACATACTCTTTCCCAGTCGTGTGATTGATCAGACGGCTCTCGCTCAGCTCAATGCTCACCACATCACCCGTCTTGCACTCGTCGCACAGCCTCGTCTCCGATTCCAGCGGGTAAACCTCTCCGGTCGCCACCGAGTTCCTGAAGAAAATGCGCGCGTAAGACTCGGCCACCACCGCCGACACCCCCGCCGCGCCTAGCGCCACCGGCGCGTGCTCGCGAGACGACCCACACCCAAAGTTGGCGCCGCCGATGATGATGGAAAACTTGGACTTGGTCTCATTGGGTTCCACGAAGCGCGTGGTGAAGGAGGCCGGGAGGCCGCAGAGCGCGTAGGACCCGAGCTTCTCGTACTCAGCTGGGTTCGAGGGGACCAAGGTTAGGTACTCGGCGGGGATGATCTGGTCGGTGTCGATGTTGTCGCCGACGACGTAGCAGAGGCCATGGAATGTAGTGGAAGGTTCGGTGGCTGCGGCTGCGCGTGGAGTGAAGGAGGCGCGTGGGGTTTTTGGCGATTGGGGGTGATAGGCTGTTAAGGGTTTTTGGGGGGTGGGGGATATGATTGGGAATTTGAGAAATTGAGGGGTAGTAAGGGAAGAGAGAGAGTTGGAGCAGAGTTTGTGGGAGGTGGTGAAGGTAGGGTTTGGAGAGAGAGACAGTGTGGTGGCCATGGATTGGAGTTTGCAGTTGTTCTCAAAGCAGAGGTCAAGAGGCAGAGGGTTTCTACTTTCTGGGTTTCAGGCTCTTTAACTCATCTCTGTGGCTTTAAATGTCAACAGCAGCCACCAAGTAACTTGATGCAATAATACACTACACTACAGCCAACTCTATTGAACGTGGAATTTTATTTTCATTTTTTCTAATAAAAGAAAAAAAATATATAAATTCCAGTTCCAAGTTCCAACCCAAACCCACACTATAAAAAATAGGCTCAAATAACATATATTATTGAATGTATCCGGATCTTAGAGAAATGTAACAAATTGGATGTGCCACTTGCTACATATTTTATATAAAATCACCATAAATTGGCTGAAAGCCTGAAAGCTTTAAAAGCTAAATCACAATAAATTGTTAGTCTAAGATTCTTTCTTGATTTCTTCTAATAAGACATTTCTTTTCTTGATTTCTTCTAATAAGACTTTTCTTTTCTAATAAGTCTATGTAACAATTGAAATAAGATTGATGACCCGCTGCACATGCTTGTCTCCACTAGGGCTTTTCTACATTTTACTCATTTAGATTTGGACACGTTTTTACTTCACTATTTAAATTAAAAATTGAGTCCATTTATTTACTTTAATTTATAATTTTTATAATGTCAGACTTCAACGCGTGTATCACACGCAACCCCTTTTAAAGTTTTTTGGCCAGTAAAAATCCTACATTTTAACCCCTGTGGGACACTCAAGATGCAAGATTCGTCCGGGGAGAATAGACCTTATGTTGTGTTCAAGTCAAGTAAGGTAAAAAAAAAAAATACATGAATATACATAAAGTCAAGATGTTTATAGTCTAGTGAGTCAGCGAGCATGCACCAACCAATCCAATAGTATTTTGAATGATGTAAAAGAAAAAAAAGAGGAAGAAATAAAAACACATGAACAAAAAATGTGAAGGTAAAAGAGAGAGATGATATAACATAAACATGGCTTTGAGAGCTTGAAGAGAGAGAAACTCTTATTCATATTAGTAATTTAGTATCATCATAAGATTATGCCAAAATAATATGAAATATGAAATTTCAGAAACTGTTGGAAACAGCAACAAGTGAAAACATTCATCTGTCCCCGCAATTCCTTCCATGCCATGGGCCGATGGGCCAGTTGCCCACTTACATATACAGGGCAACAACAGCCATCTCAAGGCCCAAGCCCAAGACCCAAAAGAGAGGTAGCTAAAGAGCAACAGGCATTGCGAATTTCCGAAATTGCCCTTGAGAGTTTGTTCATCTCTGCCGGCGATCCCGATCCCTGGAACCTCTACTAGAGTGGTGGTGCCTAGGCTCTTCCTGCTCAGGCTGCGGCGGCGCTGGCGGTGAGGGCTCGTACCTGGAGGGCTTCCTCTTGAAGTGCCTATCGTCATCGCTGGATTCATAGTCCATAGCACTCGCAGCAGCAGCACTGGTCTTTCTGCCACCTCCCCCGCTACTCACACCCGCAGTCTTAGCGGAGGAAGATTTATAGTCATCGTGGAACCCATTGGCCAACGACTCTTTGTGATGCCCCGAAGACCCACCACCACCACCACCAGCGGCCTCCGCCGCCGAAGAAGAAGAAGAAGAGAGCTTCCGCTTCTTGGTGACCTCCCCCTCAGGAAAGCTTATGCGGGAGAACACGCTCGCCTTATGCTTGCGTTCCGCGGCAGCTGCAGCAGCAGCAGCAGCAGCTGTAGAAGAGGCAGGTTTGGCCGACGATGTTTCAGCGGCGGTGGAGGGTTTTGAGGACGAGGACTCCGAACGATGTCGGTGCTGCTGGGGCTGAGGAGGTTGTTGCTGGCGGTGGTGCTGCTTGTCATCGTCGTGGTGGTCGTGGTGGTCGTACTGGTCATAGTCCCTGTCGCGCTCTCGGTGGTCTCGGTCTCTGTCGCCGCTGCTGCGCTGCTCGGACTTTCTCTTTGGAGGACGTGGCGGTGGCGGTGGCGGTGCCTCCAGGTCTCTGTCGCGTGAGGGCCGCTCCAGAGATGACCTCTCCCTCTCGTATCTCTGGCGATGATGGTTGTTGTTGTTGTTATAGTCGGGGCTTGGCGATCGCCTAATACAAGACTTCTGCACCACCACCAACAAACAAAAAAATAAGTCAACTCTTCTGCGCTTGTTAAAAACACACACATGGCCAAATCATTTTTCCAATCATAAATATTTTTCTTCATTGTCACACGTGGCAACCACCCAGCTTGTTACTTATATTTCATGCCTTCCATTTTCTTCTTTCACTACGGTAAAAGTGCCTCGCACGATTTCTCTCTTTTTTGGGTACAAATACAACGGGCATCGATCATATTATGAAATTACTACAAAACTGTTTTTCTTTTCCATTAATTCCATAAAGTAAAAGACAATATTTACTTCCATTTTCGAATTTTAGATTTGGGGGATAATATTCAGTATTTCAGTGCTCATATGAAGGGAAAGGAATGAGCAATTCTCCAATCCAAAACTACCAATTTATTAAGGACCATTTTGTACGTTTTTTTTTCTTTTCAGAATAAGAAAAAAAGGTTGCAAACACCATTTAAGAAAAACAAAAAAAACGTCTTTACAATAACAGTGGCAGACCCACCCACCACGAGGTGGGTAGTGTACGGAGTGTCCGTATCAGCCCTGGATCCCATTAGTCATCCAACTTCCAAGTTACAGCCAAAACCCAGGGAAAGGGAGGGTCACAATTATGCAAATGAACCAATGCACTAATCATTAATGAATACAAAGACGATTTTTTTATTTTTTTTTGGCTTAAGAATACAAAGACCAAGTCACTAAGTAATTAAATCGCTTATAATACTAGCAAACCAATAATTTTCAAAAACCCTTTCCATTCATGCAACACTAACAACATGTAAATCACCCTCAAATTGGCTAAGGACCCAAAAATCTACTAAAATCCTCAAACATAGTGCAAAATTTAAATTCTGAACCAGCACCACTTCAAGATCATCAAAGTTATGAACATCCAGAGCCAGTGCAAAAATTAAACATGATCCCAGACTTGAAGCACTTTTGGGTCAGCAAAAATTAAGGCTTCCTACTGAGGAGGGTGGTGCCATCATGAAAAGTCCCTCATACTAGCTAGGACCACTGGTTTTTTGTTTTTAGAAGTTATTATAGACATTACTTCCACTTCACATAAACCATGGAAACACAACAAATTTTAAAAAACAAAAAAATGAAAAAAGGAGGGAATGGGTAAGGAGAAGCACGCTGGTTAAATTCTGAGTCCTGGCGAATAAAAGTTGGAACTAATGGGATTCACAAGGCTGTAGGGGTACCCTGAACATGCTGATTAAGTAACAGAACCCTAAATTGACCTTGCTTTCTGCCAAGCTTAGCCATTTTCCATGTAGTCACATCAGATCAATTTAGTTACCGCAACAAGGCAAAACTAGATTACGGTCTCTCCACTTAATCTCCCCATAACCAAATATAATAAAGATTGAAATAGAAATAATAACTGATAAAAAAACGGATTAATATATCCTAGACCATTAGATCCTAACTGCAGCAACAATACAATCCCTTTCTTTCTATTTTCGTAGAAAAAAGAGAAAGGCATTATCTGGCCAAATTGGTGTTCTAATGCCAACTTGGTGTCTCCTTGAAAAATTGTTGATAAAAACCATAAGAAGTACCTGCTGCTGCAGTATACAAATGATAAGAAGAGAGAGAAATTAGCACAATAAAGACGTACAGATTTTGATTTCATTGAAGGAACATCGCCACCACTGCTCACTTCCCTTCCATATTCTCGATCTTTAGGGAACTCCCTGCTGAAATATAAAGAAATTTAATTATTCAATCATGTGAACATAGAAATATCTATAACTTGGGGGAAGAGCAACCAATCACCATTAAAATTAAAGTTGCCCATTTGTCAGAAGCATAAAACTATTAAACATTTCAACCCAATAACATCAAAAATTTCCATGTCACACAAAAGAAATCGAGACACAAAAGTAAACAGCTAACACATACACCCAATACTTGAGGATTTATCCTATCAATCATCTCCCCCCTCCAAAAGAAAAGAAAAAGCACCATGCCTTTTTGATTCTCAGACAGCACAGTCAACAAACATAAAAATGAACTGTCTCCTAGGATAAAAAAGAAATGAAGCCAGTCTAATACTTGTACAGGAACGACGAACACACGGCATTCATGGGCAAACTGCATCACAATTTATTGATTCTTAGTATCAACTATCAACTGACCAATAATGAATTTCCACATTTCAATCAAGTCACTGAAACCACAAACCATGAAGATACATATTTTTGGTGTCCAAAATTTACAATGAGATTTCATCACTAGATTCACTACAAAGGAATCCAAACCCTTCGGTGGAAAAACACTGGAAAATGGCATTTAATAGCAAAAATATTTAAAAAATGCACAAAATTAATTAAAAATTTTCATTCTTACCTTTGACCCCGTCTCTCATTTTCACGTTTCCTCCTTAAATCAGCTTTCCTAGCTTCAAATTCCTCTCTGCTCATGATGGGGGGTCCAGCATTCATACCATTCACACCATTCATGCCAGTCATACCATTCATACCATTCATACCCATACCAAAGACCGCAAGATCCCTGTATAAAGTGAAAAAAGGGCATAAAGCATTGAATTTCTACTTGCAAGCATCAAATGAAACTTTTAGGGTATTGACTCCACCTACAACCTACAGGGTTGTAAGGACTCTTGCTAGGGAACTGGTTCCCAACACACCTTGTCCTCACAAAATTACTCTCCAAGGGAAAACCATTAAATTGCATGCATAAAAGAAAATGCAACTAGTCAATAAGCAGAAAATTCATGACATGAACCCACCATTAAATCCCACTCATCCACAGAGAGAGAGAGAGAGAGAGAGAGAGAGAGAGTAACGTGTACCTCTGAGGTGGAACCATAGGCATCATATAACCTTGAGCACCAAATGAGTCCTGTGGAACAAAGCCCCCGCCGAATGGCATGTCCATTGGGCCTAGTCCATAACCCATATATGGCATAGGACCACCATATGGTCCCATATATCCTTCCATGCCCATGCCAGGCTGCATGCCATTCCAGTATGGATTATAAGCAGAGGGGCCCATAGGCATCATATAGTTATCAGCTGCAAGATCTTGAGGGGTTCTCCATTGCATGTCTGCATTGAATGCAATAACGAATGACATTAATAAAACCAAAAGGAAGAAATGCCTAATTCCAATTTATATATATTTAAGAGAAATTAAACAGAAACCTAGTTGTTTTCAAAACAAATTAAGAGAAAAAGGCATACCATTAGCAGGCATTCGAACTTTCTTCTTTTTCCTTTTCTTCCCTGTAATGTACATACAACAAAAAACCATTAAATAATCACTAAGGCTTTCTTTGTAAGGAAAAATCTTTTACTTAACACATCCAATCCAACTCCAACAGGTCAAGAAAGCAAGAAAACACAAGGAACCCAATATGCACCAAGAAAAAAGTCAAAACCAGAGAACAATAAAATATCCTGACCATTACATTACCTGCCTCTGTGGAAGCCAGCCTCTGCTGCACTTCTTCCTCAACCAGTGGCGCACTACCTTGTGATGCAAGCTCCTTCACACTCATTGACTCATGTGTGGCTTCTGATACATCAGCTACTTTCGTAGTCCTCACTTTCTCTAACATCTGCTGTGGGGCAAGAACAGGCTTTACCTCATCTGCAGTTTCCTCTATCTTTGGAGTTTCTTCATTCAAGGGTAATGGCTTTTCTTCTCCCTTTGATGCAGCAGATAAAGTAGGGGAAGGAATCTTGGGTTGTGGACAGCGTGCAGACTCCATATCTGAATATTACAAATCAACATTGTAATAACAGTATACGACTATTCTGGTCTAAAATGAAATAGAAGGCACATCAATGAAAAACAAACCTTGAACTTGGAAAGTACTCCCAGCATTGTCAGCACTACTGTTACCAGATTCCAAGATTCGATTGATTGTATCCCTGAGAGTCTTATTTGGCAGTAGATCATCTGCACGTGTATTTGTAGCCCCACAGACACAAACTGACCTTGAGATAATGTAGTTCCTGATACCTGAATATACATGTGAGCTAGTGTAAATACAAACTAAGTTGATATGATAAACAACACTGGTATGAAAAATTCAGGACAGGCAATAAAATAATAAGATGTCTTTAAGAGCTCATTAAATGACCCAGATGAGAGCAATCCAAAAAGATTACAAGTAATAAAGTTGAAATTTTTCCCCTTTAACAAAAAAAAAAAAAAAAAAACACTTCAAAATGTGGACATAGGCAATGGAAGTTACATCACAACTTACACTTATCACAAAAACTCTTAAAGCAACATTTGCTCGTTAGCACAGCATCTTTCATAACTTCCTTGCACAACGGGCAGTGTAGCTCAGGCGGTAGTTCACCAACAGAGCGCGTAGATGGTAAACCTTCAATCTCTCTCTCAAAAGCAGCCCTGTTTTCCCATGAAAGATTATAGTAAGTTTTCATGCCAACAACTGACAGGGTAAGCATAAAAACTATGAAACCTAGACCACCAGCTCAGCCTTACTCATTTGGCCTCAAAACAGCTACTGCACCACTTGGCAATGCATATGAGCCATCTGGGGTTGCCATCAGCATGGACTTAGGAATGCCAGTGGGTGGTTTCACTCTTTTGATGTCATAAGTTGGATCCCCATTTGTAGGGCAGTGCTGAATAAAATGTCCTGAATACAAATAAAAAGTGTCAAATATAAGCACATTCGTGATAGAATCTTTTATCACAAAAACAGAACATTTTCTTGCTAAAAGGAGAAGATGGTAACAAGAACATACCGGGTGTCTTACACCTATGACATATATAGCCCTGTGGAGGTGTTTTCCTCTCCAACCCACCTCCTCGTCCTCCATCAAGAAACATAAATCAGTTTCATAATGTAAATTGAGGGAGATAGATAGATAGATATATATATATATAGAGAGAGAGAGAGAGAGAGAGAGAGACTCACCAAAACCACGTCCACCCATCATTCTTCCACCTATACCCCTGCCAAAACCTCTACCAGCACCGAAGCCATCAGAACCTTGACTGCATATACAACACAAAGATCATCCAACATTAGTGACCAAACACTAACCATTTCGATATCATACAACACATTAAGAAAACTGAAAGCATCTCACTGTTGCCAGTCCAAGGCTGGAGTATCAATTAAAGCCTTAATCTTGCTATCTTCATCAGCTTTATTTGTTGGTGTAACATCCGGAACCGAATAAGTTGTCGGCACTGGCACCACTTCAGGAATTTCATACAAATCACCCCCAAGGTCATCCCACTCTGACTCATCAGGCTGTAAAGCCAAAATAAACACACAATCACTAAAATGCCTGACTGATTGCACAAAGAAAAGGGAAACCTCCACAACTTTAAATGAAAGAGGATCTCATGATACTAAAGCTTACATATTTCATGGCAGATGAATCAGCTGCCAGAAAGCTACTCCTTTCTGGTTCAGGATTCTCCATCTTATCTTCCACCTTTGGCCTGCAATGAAAGAATAAAAATGGCCTAACTCAACTAACCCTCAAAATCAGTCCTAATGGTCATAAGAAACACAAAAAACCTATCAAAGCATATGGCACTGCTTGGGCAAGAATTTAAAGGATCTGAGATAGTACTCTGAATCAGTAACGATGGTATTGCCAGAACGTCCAGGTACACGGCGAATTAAAACTGAGGTATTTTTCGGAATCAACATTGCAGCACCAGCATACTCTGAAATTCCAAAACATAGAACAGAAAGTCTATAAAAACACTGCAAAGACATTAATCCATGTAAACAATGATAAAAGCTACCAAAATGCAATCTCCCAAAGGCTGAACCCATTATTCCTAGGAAGTTAAAGTCAGTCAGATTAGCCATTCCAACAAAACCCAGATGTCAATCTCACACAACCTGTCCCCCTCTCAGGTCAAACCAATTCACCATAAAAATTTTGGTGGGAAAATTTTGTTCATTCAATAAAAATTGTAAGCACACCCATATAAAGTCACTCTTACTTAAATTTCAAGGCATATGGTGGCATTTACTGACCCAAATTAAGTATAGCAGTGCAACATCCACCTCAATATAAACATCTAGAAAGCTGTAATCTCTAAAATCCAGAGAAACTCCAAAATTATTTTTGAAATCCCCATAAATCAAATCTTGCTACCAAACTCACACACGCTCATATCACCTCGAGGACTCATATTTCTGTTTAATTAAAAAATATTGTTAGAAGGGAATAACTAAATCAGAACCAACCTTCATTGGTCTGGGCGTTGGTGACCACAAGGTCGAAATCAGTACCCCTCCCTAAGTGCTTGGATTCAAATATTTTTTCTTTCAAAGTACCAACTGAGATGAAAGGACCGTCCATAGGAATTGAATCATAATCTCTTGCACTCTTAAATTTATAATACACCGCCATGGTAAATTATTTGTTCTTCCAAAATATGAAAATATGTATAATACCACAACAAGAACAAACAAACGCCGCCGCAGGACGACAATCAAAGGCCTTTTTAAAAAAATATAAGGGCCTTATATTAAACTCCAAAGAAAAAAATCAAACAGTACAAAAAATTCAATCTCTTTTTTTTTTTTCTTCGATTATTCTATTGTGAATCGAACATATCAAACCGCCGCAGGACGACAGAGCAGCTCTTCAGAAGCTTCTTCGACAACACCAATTCCTCTTCCGTTCTATTCAATTCAGAATCCGATCATCGAATGGCTGTTGGCATGAGATTGAATTTTAGAGCCTCCGAGCGACACAGATGCAATCCTCCGCCGATCGTTGCAATTCGAATGAAATTTCACAGATCTCCGAGAAAATAGCAAAAGCCCTCTGCTGCTAGAAACCCCCAACGAAGCGAAGTGTCGCACCAATTGTTCCGAAGGTCTGAGAGAATCAGAAAACCCTAGATTTCTGAATCGATTGGATGAGAAAACAGACAACAGGTTGAGATGGGATCCTTGCAGCAAAATCTTCGATTGTTTGACCGTACGGATAGCTTCAAAATCACGAACACGAAGAGTTTCAGATACACCGAAAACCAGACAATCGAAACCTTCCAGAAGAAACACCAGAGAAATTTGTGAAATCGGGGATGGAGTTCAAGCCCTAGGGCGTGTATGTCGCTCGAAAATCATCGCGAGCAGCAAGGCTGCTAGGGTTTGGTTTTTGGGAAATTTTAGACCGAGCGCGAGAGAGAGAGAGAGAGAGAGAGAAGGTTTCGATTATGAGGGGTTGGGTTTTGGCTGCTTTCAAATAGTTAACGACTTCGTTTGCGTTAACTTAACAGACGAGTGGCGGTACGTCCACGCGCTATCACGAGCACATTTCACGCGCTGGCACTGCACTCAGTTTCCTAACCGCCTATGGAGAATTGACGCGTCGGTTCGCATAATCCTAGTGGGCCCCGGCCCAACCGTGGCCCGATAAGACGGTATTCTAAAGTAGAAACTAAAACCGTCTTTTTCTTAGCAAGCTCACTGTTTATAGAAGCTTTTGACCCAAGAAAAGCTGTCGTGAATTTACGAGAATACCCTTTCCTATTGCTGGGAGGAGTGGAATGAAAGCTATAAAGCCTATAAATAACGAGGTCCAGATGAGTCAAATCACTTTCACTCTCACTCCAGTCTCAGAGTTCAGAGTTCAGATCGAGTTCAGTCTCAGCTCTGCTTTACACCTCTTCGATCGTTCTTGGCAAAGGTGAGTACTGTGAATCACATCTATGATCAATGCATGCAGACTGTTTATTAGTTTTATGTATTTTTTCATGACGTTTCTTTTGTAAATATATTTTTTTATCGTCCAAGATTTTCTGTATTTCTTTTTTCTTTTTGACTAAACAACAAAATTTGTGTCCAAGATTTTTTTACAACAAATAACGAAGCTAACCCACATCTAGTCCAAGATTTCGGTTGGCTGAAACGTAGCTCATTATTTAATGAATAATTTTGATCGTAAATAAAGTTTTTTATTAATCATCAATGTTAATTAAACGTTAATATATTACGCTAATTGAAAGTATTTATTACTCTATTAATTACTATTAAATTTTAATATATGGTTCTAGCTAGCTAGATAAATGTTATTTTTTTTCTTGGGATGTAGATAAATGTTCTTTAACATACAAATTTCTTCCCAATATGAACCATTGATAATAGTGAATTCTCATTTTGAATTTTTGATGTATATTCGACAAAGACCTAGCATATTACTATATGGGTTCCAAAAAATATATATATATTTGTCACTCAATTACCCTAACGTGTATTTCCCAATGCTCCGATGCATTCATTTTGAATGTGACTGTAATTCGGTTCAATTGTTATTCATAAAATCTGTATGTTTTAGAAGCATTCGAAAAATATTTTTTGAATTTAATCTTTCTAATTCCGAATCTTTTTTCAACTTTTTTACAGATTGGGACTGAAAATCGACATGGAATTACGAGAATGCCCTTCGATTGTAGAGTCTGGAGCGGTGAACGACTGAACGCAAACACCTGGCGTGGTTCGTAAGAAAGAAAGCAGGAGGCTTGGCTCTGTAGAAGATCGTATCTTGGTGACGTGGCAATATTTGGTTGGTTCAAAATGGAGAGGTACAAGCTAATAAAGGAAGTTGGTGGTGGGTCATTTGGGAGTGTTTGGTCAGCAGTTGACAAGCAGAGTTGTGAAGTGGTTGCAATCAAACGATTGAAGCAGAGGTATTGTTCATGGGAGGAGATTCTAACTCTACCAGAAGTGAAGTCACTGTGCACAATGAAGCACCCAAACATCATGAAGCTCAAGGAAGTCATCAGAGAATACGACACCGTTTTCTTCGTGTTCGAGTACATGGAGCACACCCTGTTACGTCTCATGCAAGAAAGGCAGGAAAAGGGTCATTACTTGTCTGAAGCTGAAGTCAAACATGTGTGCTTTCAAGTGTTTCAAGGGCTTGCCTACATGCATGCACGTGGGTACATTCATCGCGACCTGAAGCCCGAAAACTTGTTGGTTACTAAAAATGTGGTCAAGATTGCTGACATGGGTCTTGCCCGGGACATCGAGTCGGGTCCGCCCTTTACGGGGTACGTGGGGTCGCGCTGGTACCGAGCCCCGGAGATGATGCTTGGCTCATTCAGGTACAGTCGTAAGATTGATATTTGGACAATAGGCGCTATTATGGCGGAGTTGTACACTCTCACGCCTTTATTCCCCGGTGGGAGTGAGGCGGATCAGATGTACAAAATTTGTAGGGTTCTTGGTAGTCCGACGAGGGACACTTGGAGTGAAGGTCTCCTTCTTGCTGAGGAGATCAACTACCAATTCCCTCAGTTTTTGGGTTTTGATCTCTCTGCACTCATTCCTTCGGCTACTGATTGCGCCATCGATCTGATTGCTTCACTGTGCTCTTGGGATCCACTCAAGAGGCCAACGGCTGTGGAGGCTCTTCACCACCCATATTTTTATTCTCTCACGCGCTGCCATATCCCTTGGAGAGATGATCATGATCAAGATCGAGATGTCAAAATGATGATCTGCTAGATCATATATATGGCAAAGCAGTTGTACTTAACATTCTTTTTTTATTTTTCTTAAATGTAATTTCGCTGTTACTGGTTTTTTAAAGAATGCGCTAGCACTAGTGTAGTCAATTTAAATTTATAAGGATTTTTTTTGTGGAGATTGTTTTGATAATTTTCATGGAGTTTATAGATTTCTATTCATTTTTACAAGCTGCTGTCAAAAAACTATACAATTCAGCCGATCAACCTCATTGACATGCATTGACCAAAAAAAATAAAAAACCTCACTGACATTTTTTACTAGGGACTACAGTCTAGATATTTGTGTGCCATCGTAACACTTCAAACCAAGTGGAGGGTCTTTCTTCTTGAAAAAGTTGAAAAATTAAAATTAAGGATCTTCATCTTATTTTTTGGCGGCAGCCTAAGAGTGAATGTATAATATATTGGCATGAATAGTAGAGCTGGAAATTAAGAAAAAAAAAATCATTTGGAATGCAATTAACAAATCTCAAAAAGTGAGCAGTGTAGAAAAATTTCGAAAGCTAGCTTATTTTTGCAATGTGGGATATACTCTCTACACCATTTTCATTGCTCTGATATAGCTTAATATTTTCCCTTATCAAAAATCAAAGCCCTAATTCAATTTCATCACCAACCCTCTCACCCTTCACTGTTTGATTGGGTAGTAAATGCACACACTATATACTATAGTATAATGTGGGTGGTAAATTTGCAAATTTCTGAAAAAAAAAAAAAAAAAAAAAAAAAAACTGGTATAAGGCTCTACTACGAATAGTCTTACCTGGCCCTTACAAAAGCTTACAGAAGTTAGAAAAGTGGCTCCCCTAGAGGACAATACTTGGTTCCTCACCAGTGAAATAAAAGAAAAAACATGTATAATTTTGAACTTTTTATACAATTAACCAACACCTCTTACATTATTTTTATTCTCTCTTGACGGGTAGAAATGATTTTCAGGCCAAGTACTCAAGCATTGATTGGTGTGCGTACAAAGGTGTTATCAAAAGAGTGGTTCATGGCACAAGTAGGCACCAGTGATGCAGTCCGTGTGGTACCGTTGCATTGGGCCCCCAAACATTATAGGTCCCAATATTATAGCCTGGAACACTTATTCAAGTCTATGATGGACTTGAGAACTTTAGACACAAGCCAATAGAAATCCAAGAAACAAAAATTCTAAAATCCTTTGTTTCTATTGATCTGATTATATTGAAATTGAATCTAACTGCCTCAACCATCTGAAAAATAACGGATATGATACTGGTTCTTCGTAAATAGAAGAGAGCGTAAAAAGAAAAAAAGAAGTAAAAATCATACATCGGTCAAGATTAATGAAGATACAATCACAACATATGCCAGGAAAAAGAAAATAGCTATCTGCACGAAGAACTTTGGATTTTCCCTCATGTTTGGAGATGTAACTGCCCTGTAAACCACAAACAAAACATGCATTCACTTTATTAAAGCTAGAAAAAAAGCCGAAGTAAATGAAATCAAAGAAAATGGGGGAGAAAAGGAACTATTTCGGTTCATTGCAAGAAAACATTACCTAGCAATGCGCTGAGAAAACCGATGAAAAGGCAAACTCTGAATGAAGACGATGCCTGGCCCGGTTAGAACAGCTGTTACTAGATTGTCACCCTGTTATTTTTCATCAGTTAGAAAAATTGATGCTTGGAAACAAAAAGAAACATAATGAAGAAATCAAATTTGGAGAGCCTAAAAGCACATTAGCATAGGGTTTCAAAATGGGGGTGGGACCCCAAAAATAAGGTCATTTGCAATGAAAATAATTTTTTCAGCATTTCCTAAACCCTGATTATTCAAACCACCTTTTCTCTGCATGGTGTCTATAAATTAGCACAGAAATATTCCAGACCTAATGCAACTATACAAGGATCTGGTTAATTTATCTTTGTAGTCTTAGGACTTCCTGAATCGTTGTTGTCACTGGCTGCCCAAAATATAGATACCAGATATGCTATGGACCTTTGCGATGGTCATGGCAGTCCAATCTCAAACTGAATTGGTGGTTCACACCATAACCTGCATGCCTAGCAACAGCTGGGATTGGACCACTCTCTGGTATTATCCCTAACAGGCTCAGCCAGCTCAAGATTCGATAATACATGACAAACTTGCAAGATTATGAGCATGTAATACACAGTGCCAACTGTGTTGTCAACATCGAAGCATTGGCAAAAAGAGTGAAAATTTCCAGAAATGGTAGCAACTTACGCCAAACACTGCTCTTCTCATGGGACCATTGTATTTGATTTGGACATTGACTGTTGATGTCACGGCAGCTATACAGGACACATCAACAGATAGTACCTCACCCACCTCAAGATTTTTCTGTACAACTAGCAAAAAGAGAAATCCATAAAGACCCTAAGATTAGTCTTAGGATGATAATTCCCTACTCAGTAACTAAACTAAGCCTTAATCCCAACTAATTAGGGTTTCCAAGAAGGCATAATTAATCTAATCACTTTATTCTCATGCAACAAAAGAAACTACAAACATTTTTGTTTAGGATCCAAGGTGAAAGATTAGAGCTAAAACAGAAAGGGGAAAGAGAAAAAAAAAAAAAAAAAAAAAAAAAAAAGAAAAAAAAAAAAAAAAAGGGGAAAAAAAAAAAAAAAAAAAAAAAAAAAAAAAAAAGGAAAAAGAAGATGAAAGGTAATCACTAATCAGATTTGGCAAATACATGAAAACTACACATTTGAATTTATATTAAAAAACCAAGAAAACGACTGAACAGGATATGGCAAACGTGGTAAAACCTAGAACAGAACTACCAAGAAAAATTTAAACCTTGAACAAGCATAAAATGCCTTCAATATTATGCTAGAAATAGCATCAACTGCATAATTTGGGCCAGACCCAAACTCTTAAGAGGGCCCAATCTGAAATTTATAGATGTATAAATGTGTCAAGAAATGCATACCAGATCCACCTGCATATATAAATGCAAGCCCTTGGCCAGATAGCTTCTGTCTTAGAAATCCCTATAGTGACATTAACATGGCAGTCAGATAGACAAAAGAAAAAAAAAAATGAACGTAATTTGAGAAACAAATTAAAGAGACAAAATAGAAAATGAGAAGCAATTCTGGACCTCCCAATATCTCACCTCTGCACCAGGAATAACATTACGTGCCCTTTGATCAATTGTATTATTACTGACTTTAACATCATTGACAGAACAAAGGAATGCATCTGGCTACAAAAATTATAACAAAGTCCCATAAAAATTCAGTTGATGAAGACAAGAAAAGTACAAGTTGATTGTAACAGAAGAAAACATGGAGTATACAAAATAATTCACTGCAAACTGGGAACAGAAATCAACAGAAAACAATTACTCATTCAAACAATGAACAATCCCAAATAGACAAGTTAGCTATACCTGGCATAAAATCTCTCCACCAAACATTGCCAAATCAATCTGTCAAAAAAGAAGAATGCACAACCAAAACTATAATAAGTTATATCCAAAGATTGGGATCAAAAGCTATGCAAAAGTATCAAGAAAATGCCTCATCAACAGAAAGTTGGCATGATTAAAATCACAAACCGGGAGAATTCTCGCAAGAGAAGGTGCAGCAATTCCAACAAATCCATCACCTGGACCACGATTGTGAAAAACTATGCTACTGACTGTCTTGCCAAAAAGCCACTGCCACATGCCTACTTCATTTTCAGGAACAAAAACATTTTCCATTTGGATCGACCCAGACATGAAGCACATTGAACCTAAAATTTATTCATCAATCAGTACACACGTAATAGCGACAACAAATACATGCTCTCTAACTCAGAACCAAGACAGAATATCAGTCAACTGTATTGTGAAAATTATAATGCACCTTATAAAAAGTAAAAGCCCAAGCTTGCAACTTACCAGGCTTCGCAACAACCTTTTCTTCTGGCTTCAACATTATCTGACAACGCAAAAACCAAATCCAAGAAGAAGTTTTAGGTTCTGGTGAGAAAAGAAATCAGAAGATACAGAAGCAAAGATACACACATAGATGATAACGATTTGGATGCTTATAGCATATACCTGAACCAGTTGAGCTTCACCGCCCAAAATTTGAAAAGGTATCACAGCATTTTGGGGACTCTACAGTACATTATCAAACAGGATTTCATGAATGTATACAGACAACATAGATTGTCAAGTAGTTGCACAATATAACTTAATATGAACATGGGTTTTTCTTGGACCAAACCAGAGACCACAAACAAGGACACATTTAAGCTAAAAGTGTATAATATTACCATATATCAGAATTATGAAGCATCTACGAAAAAAAAAAATGGAAATAAGCAAACAAAATACTCCAAAGACGGGGAAAAAAACCTTAGGTGTCTTGCAGATGTATTCTACTCAAAATACTGCATTTTTCTGCCAATATGTGTGGAAGCCCCTACTTATGTCAGTGTAATCAGTCTCTATTTGCCATTTACCAGTAGCAGCAATAGTAAGTAGGAGACCTACGATAAAGTAGAAATCACTAGAGAGTATTCCATCTACAGTATGTACTTCCTATGAAACATGTATCTCTTGGTTTACAACAGATGTTAAACTTCTGTACAAGTTGATAAACACAATCAATCACCATTATTTCTCAGTAGTAATGCTGGTGGTACTGGTAGTAGTGATAGAAATATAATGCATAGTTAAGAGTTATGCTAGGGATCCCAAATTTGAATCCCAAATGGTGTGCTAGTGTATGTGTTAGTGTTTTACTTGTTGCAAATAAAAGAACCCAAAAATTGACCCATATATGAATCTATGAAACACTACCACATCATTTGGGATCCCTAGCAGTACACCATACTTAAATATTCTCCACTGTATGCTACCTTGTTCTCAAGGGTTTTTCTTCCTTCCAAGTCTTATTTCCTCAAAATCACACTATATAATGCATGTTTTTACATTTGCGTTAACTGAAAAGAAAATGCATCTTAAATTGTATAGTATCCTTCACATGTCTTACAAAAACTGACATGGTTAACAATTGTAAAGCAGTTCTTAGACAGAAAGCAGGGATTCAAAAGATTCAAAAACAAACGAAAGTGGAAATTTGAATAAAAGTGATAGCAGGAGAATGTATCAACATAAATTTTTAAGATATTCCTCAACCCAACTACATCACACATCAAATTCCTAAAAGTAATTTGGAAAAACCCAATTTCATTATATATATACCAAATATTATCTCACTTGTTATTCGCAAATAGTAGGAATGAGATAAGCAAATTATCCTGTATGAATGCAACAAATCCTTTTGTTCCTTTTCTTAAATATCCCAGTTAAGAAGTAATGTGGCAAGATATAGAAGTCTTATATGTTAGGAAACTCAGCTTGCATCTTCATATCAATACTTAATCACTACACTTATTGTATAAACTAGGAAATGCAATTAGTGTTTCTTATATATATAATAAAACAAAATTAGTAATTCCTCATGTATTATCCAAGTTATCCCAATCACATTTGATAGATGAAGATCTACATAAGTAAAACATGAACTGTTTTTTTGTCCCCGTGCAAATAAATATCCTTTTCTTAAATCAGTTTAACTTTGTGTAATAGAAAACTGAAGTTGTTGATATCCATGATTCAAACACAATTTGGTTCAATAAAATTTGATATCATGCCAGCCAATTTATCCTAGCAACCTAATTTAATATGCAAGTAAACAAAGCAATTATAGATCAAGGCAGCAAGTAATTACTAGCATAGACTGCACTATCTTAGTTACAGGCATAGCATGACTATGCATGTGCAGCTTGTGTCTATGTACAAGCACAATTTTCCCCCCAGTCCACACCCCCATTCAATGATCCTAATTTATGTTTGATTTCTGGAAATAACAATTTCTGAAAGGATTCTTCAATCGTTTACATTGACTACTTATTGGAAAGCATGTATCGGTCAAGGACTATCCACATGTCATATAGTGAAGCAACATGTGGATAATACAACCTTTTTGTAGATGAATGCCAGCCACCAGGATGGATGCATACATCAGGTATCCAAACAAATCGGAAGCACACCCTAATCCCTAGTGGTAGTTCTCACCATGTTTCATACTCAAAAGTCCACCCCTCTCCAACAGAGACACCATGACAACCCATTGACTCGAGTGGCTGAAGATCTTGGTTTAAACTTTAAAGGATGACTTTATAGGTTAATGGTGGCCCAACCATACCGCGAATGCAGTATCTATCACCTCACCTGACTTCTTAGACGCAGGCATGCCAAGGCACCAAAACATGTTCAACGTTGCATTTGTAGTTTATCCACCACAGTTTTGCATAATTCCATTATGAACCTATCTTACCACCGCCATCTGGATCCTTGAAGTTGAAGTATAGATTTCAAGGATCGTCTATGAGAGCCATACAGCCAAAGATCGGAGAACTTTTATCACATCAACATATTCACGGAACACATATCCATTACCAATCCACCCTATAGCATTCCACTTATTTTCTACTTCAACATTTGCACCTTATATGCTTCTTAGTTCTTACTAAACCCATATACCCGTAATTTCCTCCTTCAACACAAAAATTTGCCTAAACTAAAAGCAGATGCATCTAAATAGTTATCAATTGAACACTACCTAAACAAATCTTAAACATCAAAGTAAACGTTGCAATTCCTGAATACCTCAGCTACTAACCCTGACTTGAAGCAAAAAACAACAGATCAAAACTAAAAATTTTCTCGGCAGCCAAACAGATAACCTACAATGAAAATATGGTGGAATTGCAGAGAGAGAGAACGAGTACCTGGTACACGTAAGGCTGAAAAGGCGTTGATAAAAACGGTGCAGCCATGGCTAAACCGCAGAGGATGATCAGCTCGAAATTGACGAAGATCAAACAAAATGATGAATGAAACCCTTCAATTTGGAGATTCACTACCTACTCACACTACGCCATTTACACAGAGTTTTCATTTTGCTTTTTTGTCTTTTATTTTCTTTCTTTCGTCCTTTTATTTATATACCGGGTTTTAAGGGTACAGTAATAAGTCGGATTATCAAAACAATATTTTAAACCACTTTTATGTACGACAAAACTCTTTTAAATTCCAAATACTTCTAAATTCACTGAAATAACCTTCTTTTGAAGTTATATTTTCCTTTAAGTGGAAGGACTTTATAATTTTGTCAGTGGCAATTCCGTCAGTCTGGGTGACTTGGAAGTGTACGCTTTGCTTATTATGACGTGGCATAGTTTGATTGGATGGAGTGTCAAATCTCGACGTGTTCAAAATATGCCAACTACTTCTTAATGCTGGTTGCTTACGAAACGACGTCGTGTTGGCCTTTATGCTCATCTGTTGTTGTTTTTTTTTTTTTTTTGAATTTTTTCCTGTTTTTTCANAGATTTTCTTTATAGGGGAGATTTATGGGTTCATGGGGTCAATTGACCCCATTGACCCCACCCTGGATCCGCCCATGGTCTCATAGACTACTCATGTCTAACCTCTACGGCTCTACCTCACAGCTCATATTATGAGATTCTTATTTATATATGGAAACTTATATTTAGGTATTTTAATTAAATAATTTATCAAATAAAATTTTATGACTTTTAAAATTTTAATTAAAATTTAATAATATTATAATTATTTTATATTATATAATATTGATTTATTAGTTTCAATTTTTTTACACATACCAAGTGCCGAGTCTTTGGTGGTCATTTTCGAGTGTTTGAGAGGCATTTTCAAGCCTTGATTTGTTGACTTTATATTTAAGTTTTAACTCTGAGATTTTGGACGAAACCTCCACAAACCTTATTTTATACCTTAAGAAAGTATAAGGTGAACCCGTACCTTATATCCTCAAAAAATAAAAAATTAATGACATATTTTTTTGATGATTAAAGGGTTTTATTTGGGGAAAAAAAAAGTCATAAGATTTTTTTTTTTAAATAAAAAATGTTAGAATGACTAAACTCTAATTTTCCTTTTATATAATGAGATTTGCATATGTTGTAAGAGAGAAAAAATTATTATATATAACTGTAACACAGACATATAGTGTGATCAATCTATGTGTTATAATATGAGTAGACGATGCGTTTATATTTTTTTTTATTAAAGAAAAGAGAATTATTGCAGAAAGATAAATTATACGACTGTTCTAACTAGGCTACTCCAATTTGCACAACGAGTTTATACTTGTAAAGAATAATACTACTAATATTTACTCCTATTATAACATGTGAATTAGGTACATCATGTGATTGTGTTATAATTATACAAAATAATTACTCATAGGAGATAAGTCACATACTTGAAAGTCACATTTGACGATCTTACATGAGAAAATTTCTCCAAACCACGGGCCGATCAAAAGGCACAAATACACCGTAAGATAGTGACATGTATACATTATTTGATGAACAAATGTAATGATCTTAATTAGTGTTATTGTAACTTAGATTCTACATTAAATGATAAAATAAAAGTAATTGATTGACATTTCTTGATAGTTGATGTAACATTTAACATTGATGAGGAAAAAGAAATCTGATTCAGATAAAAGAAAAGAAGTAATTTGATTGAGTTTGTTTGATCTGTTCCCATTGTCAGCAACATTAATTACCAAGATTTGTTTACCATTTTACCAGATACTCAATAATTGGCAGGACAATAATTATCTCTTTAAACCCATCTTTCAGCTCTATAAATTCAATGCCACATGAACAAGGATGACAAGCCTAAGCTATTTGTAAGGTTGTTTTTACTGTTTCTGCCAAAATACACATTGTAAGGTTAAGATGGCCAAAGTTCTACCAATGCTCAACTTTCTGATCATCCTTATTCTTCTTGGTTCAGGTAACCTCTCCATGTCTTGTTGCAAAACTTTACGTATGTCAAATATTGGCCAAACTGACTCAAGTTTTTACTGACTATTTCATCTGGTTTATCTATAAATAGGTGTGTTTACCGAAGCGATCAGAAGTAACTCAAATAGTAAGTATAAAATCATGTTGACATCATAATATATTCATAAATACTAGAGTATTCATCAAAACTTCTTTTTCAAATTGTAGTCTCCAAATCATGTGGCAGTTTTATTACAAAGTTTTATTTACTAAAAATAAATGAGTTATCAGTTGACTTAAATCTAAAAAAGTTATATTATATTTTCATACTTAGTAGGTTGGGTCAAGTCTTACCAAGATACCTATAAGTTTAACTGTGCCAATTTTGTTCTTTGTAGTTTCTTGAAATTTGATTATATTCTTAATTTTATTAATTTGGTCGATGAAAATAACATGTAATCATGCACAATTGGAGGTATTTTAAATAGTAAAAAATGAGCTAAACTACCTAAAAATTCTAAAATACCCTAACTCGTAGGCTTCAGCCTTCAGGTGATATTTTATTCGATTAAATTGGAAAAAAATTAAATGTGTGTCCTCAAATTGCAATAATTCTATATAAGCACAATTTGGCGTGTTACAAATTACATTGATTTTGAAATCAGCCCAAACTATAAACTTAATTTATTAGGCATACAAAAATAAGATGTTGCCATATAACTCGACATACAAAATTTGAATTTTTGTGTGTGTAAATAGCATTGCTCCAATAGTAGTCCTGGTAATTGTGTTGAATTTATTATAATTGTTTATAAAATAAATTATAGTTATAAGTTTATAACACATAATTGTCTTGTGTGTAGCTAATATGGTGGTTGCGAGCCTTGCGGCTGATAACGGGTGCAAAAAAGTGTTGTATAATGTGTTTTGCAGCAAACCAGACGACAAAAAATGCAATAAAAAATGTTTGGAGATAGATCCAGTAAGCGAATCATATTGCGACCCGGCCCCAGGCATGCCCAAGCAAAAATATCTCTGTATTTGCATATTTCCTCATTGCTAGATGCGCGTATTCCTTGTATGGTTATTCATGGAATAAATAACGAGAAACAAATAAATAAATAAAATAAAATGTTTTGCATAATATAAGCAATATCCATAATTATCTTTTTTTGGTTTAACTAATTTCATTTATGAAACGATATGATACATGCTTGGTAGTCGAAAATTTTTTCTTTTAAGTTGTGAGACATCCAAGCATAGCTACACGAGCAAGTGAGGTCTTGTTGTTAAAATTTCCCAATCAAAATATACAACCTCATTTAGGCCCCGTTTGGGATTGCGGTGGAGGACCCAAAAGTTACTGTGGATAACAATTCTCAATCACCTACAACAGTTTTGATGTTTGGTAAAAAAAATAAAAAACTGCTTTTCCCCACAATTCTCAACTACCCACATCAAAAACATAAAGCAGGTTTTTAGATGCTTTTGAAAACTGCAGTGAATCACAACAACAATGAATATTTTATTTTACCCATACTACCCTTATTGATTTCTATAATTTTTATTTGTTTATTTTAAATTAAAAAATATGTTCATTGTTAGTTATATTTTATATTGTGTTAATTAATTATGATATTTTATTTGTACGATTAAAATTATAATATACTTAAAAAAATAATAGGAATACTTATAAGTGAAATTAATGCTAATAAAAATTTGTAGTCACAAATTTAAAAAATAAGTAAAAAAAAATTTTAGTTTTACCAAACAAATAAGTGAAATACACTTTCAGCATCATGTCCATTTTAGTAATTATACACAGTCACAGCACTTTTACATAACATTTACTAAACACTTTGATATTGTTTTTTATATTTACACTCAACTGCTTTACTTTACAGCTGACTTTACTTCACAGCTGTTTTACTTCACAGCTGTTTTTTCTCACAGCAATATCAAACTGGCCCTTATACAACAAAATAATAGAAATTGCAGAAACCCTCTAAACTCAAACACCCAAAAACCCCAATCACTCAAATTAAACACACAAAAGCATGTCAGTTATAGCACCCAAAACTCCCAACAAATACTCGAAACCCCACCACGTACTCAAAGTTCAAATCCTTGAAAACCAAACAAAATCCTTGAAACCTAATCTTCAAAAGGAAATGATCATAAAATATCTTTGACAATTATCACGCGAGAAAAGACCATCATCAATTTGCAACTTTAATCGAAATCTTAAATTACCTTTATAAAATTATTAGTTTTAATACAATTGAATGGTGTGCCGTGTGCCGTGTGCATATCAAGTGACACATGATTTATGTTATGTGTTGCAATTACGCACATGAATTATAAATGATTTCATCACTTTTATTAAGTTGGGAAGAAAGTCAATCTAAATAGCATTGTTCCTACATTTAATACGAGCGCACAACTTATAACAAGTAGTGACATAAAATTTTATGTGTATTTTTTAGAGAAGACCTACTTTGTAAAAAAAAAAAAAAAGGGTACCAATCATTTATTGTATAATCTCATAGGATACCCGATTAATGGAGATGATTTAGGCATAGCCTATCATAATTCATGACTCTCTTATGGGCAGAATTATCATTATAATCTCCCACGCGAGCATCACCATTCCTGTGTTTGGTGAATAGCATCCCCATTCCTTCAATGTATTTTAAATTTTTAAGTAAAGAAAAATGCTATTAAATCAATTTTTTTCTTAATTTTTCTTCTAATCTATGTGCCATACGGAAAAAAATAATATTTTCTCTTATAATAAATGAATGTGATAAAAAGTTGAGAGAGTGTGTACTTATATGCAAGTTTTTCTCGTACTTCTTTTTTCTTCCAAACACAAGTTTTTCTCGTACTTCTATTAACAGAAAATGCCAGTAAATTAAGAATAAAAAATTAATATCGTAAAATTTGATTTGTCTTAATGTTGAACTAGTTAGCAACTGTCGCTATAGCTCCCATCCCATCTACAATTTTTTTTTTTTTTTTTTTCTAATTATCAATTTTTAATTAGTTGCTTCTGGTGTTAGAACTGGAATAGTCAAATGTCCAAAAAGCAAAGCTATTTTATACCAAAAGTCCAGAACCGTTACCCGGCTGTCTCGCCATCACCTCTCTGTTTCCCACATGTTTTCTTCATTGACTGACACAGCTAATATCCCATCATCTTCTCTGAATTCAATTCTCAAACCAGTTCCCACCATTCCTACAATTCCAGCTCAGCTGACTCTCTTCTTCTACCTCACTGGATCAAGGTATGTTATAGTTATCAATCATGTATTAATCTATTCCTCTGTTGCCTTTGTTTTCTTAATTTCTAATTCTAGAATTCGAAATTTATTGAATAATTGACAATTTTAGAATCAAAAGAGCCAAAAAGGAAAAACCCAAGTTTAGATGATTGGAAAGGTAACGGTTGGAGTACCTTTTATAGCCAATTTTAGTAATCAGTCGGACCAAATCTGAAGCATCTTATATGTCGTTTAATTGAAGTGGATGAAGGACAATATTGGTCCTATTGTTTTTTCATTGTTCAACTGTGCAAAATTGAATTTGCAATATTGGGTTTGCCCCAGACTATTGAGTTTTGAATTTTTGATACTTAGCAAGATATCCAATTTGATTGTGTGAGTTCTAGTTGTTTCTGAAGGCAATATGATGACAATTCTAAGTAGTTTCAGTCTGACAATGGATGCTATGATTTGGTAAAGCATAAGCTGGGAGCTTGAACATAAATTTGAACAGACCCAGTTTATATATTGCTATATAAAACAATTTAGTTGCTCTGTGCTTTAAAATTCAGGTAAAAGTTAGTTTTATTTTATCACTCAGGTGTTTATATTTTGATAGAACTATGGTTCCCCATAGTTTTCTCTTTGATCACTGCAAAAGCTTGATGAACATTATTTTGACTGCTGTAATCTCTCTCTCTCTCTCTCTCTCTCTCATATTTTGATTCTTTTCTAGAAAGCTGCCTTTTCCAAATTCTGTGGAGTTGACACCTTTCAGGGAGAGAGGGATCAGGCTTCAGACATTATCAAACACTAGTTGTTGGAAATTGGGCAGACCTTGTCATGAAAGCTGAAATGTCCAAACCTGGACCCTTTATTGAGGAGAATTCTAGATTAATATTCTCATGATATGGTTGTTGGGACCTTTTGTATTTGCATTTTTATATGTTGGCGAGGTGGAAATCTTGTAGTGCAATGAGATGAAAACGCGGAGCCTTTCTGTGATCCTAATGAAAGAATTTTTCCGGCTTTGTGCCGGGTATAAAATTGACTGGAAAAGGATATTTTTTGCTGGGGCCATTATGACAACAGCTGGTGTCATACTACAAATGCTTATGCTTACTGATCCGCTGGACATGTGGTTCCTCACTCTGCCTGTTGCAATTTCATCAGACGAATCCTTGAACAGTAGCATGAGCTCCAATGAGAGCTTTACTGAGCCAAGCGTCAACCGGTTTCAACTTGTTTCACTGAATTCTTCTATTGAGTCGAATCTCTCAGTTCCAATTAAGTCAGATAGAGCCTCAGTTCCAATTGAGCCAGATAGTACCACAGTTCCAATTGAACCAGATAGTACCACAGTTCCAATTGAGCCAAATAGTACCGCAGTTCTAATTGAGCCAGATAGTAACACAGTTCCAATTGAGCCAGATAGTACCACAGTTCCAATTGAGCCAGATAGTACCACAGTTCCAATTGAACCAGATATAGCCTCAGTTCCTCCGAGAAGAAAATCTAGAAGGAGAAAGAAAAATAACAAAGTAGATAATATGCCAAAGGTCATACCTCCTCCCCCTCCACGGAGAACTGTGCCTTATCGCTTGCAGGTAGTCTTGTTTCTTTTTCATTGAATTAGGATAAAGGAAGATGTTACCAATGATCTTACCACTGTATCGTATGTATTTTAGAGATTCATTTGGTCCTTGACACCAAATGAGGCACTTGTGTATGCAAAGAAAGAGATTGAGCATGCCCCAGCAGTTATTGATGACGATCCTGATCTATATGCCCCTATATTTCGAAATGTTTCTGTTTTCAAAAGGTAATCTCACAATACTGTTGCCATATTCCTTTATCATGCTAGTCAATCATTCATATGTTTGCCAGTGTGTGTGTTAAATGTTTTGAATACAAACTTGTATGCATTGTGGGTGATCTTGTAGTCCTTCATGTGACAAAAATATATGCTCTCATAGGTCACCTACTTGAACATATGCAGTGTTTAAATGTAAGGTTTGAGATATATAATGGTAAGAGTGGTTGGACGTATGGTGGGTCAAAGGAAATCTTATCTGCATTGCATGGTCTAGTAGACATCAGAATGAAGTTAAAAGGCATATATTTATGGTAAAATATCAGAGATATTGAATATAAGTTCTCATCTCTGTGCTCAAATTTCACATGTATTATCTCTATTAGTTTACAATTGCTACCCATATTTCAGTGAATGTATTGAAATTATTTTTGGAATCTTTCAGAGACAAATAAAGATGCCCTTTAGTATTAAAGTTTCTCAGAAATATTTAAGACCCTTAGGTTCTCATGTAATTGTTCTTTGTTCTGCATTTCTTATTCACCATAAGTTTCTCAGTACATCTATGATTATGGACCTTGTTCATTTCATGTATGAAATTATTTCTAAAAAGGGTGGAATGCAAAGGAAATTCATAGAATTTTGTATTCTTAGTTGCAAAATTTTGTTAAATCAGTCAGAAGAAAGCATACTTATTAAAACTGATAGAGCAATGTCTCATGACCAAATACTTTTTGTTAGTGTTGTTCTTCTTTTTTCTTCCCCCCCCCCCCCCCCCCAAATCATCCCTTTCTATGCCTTTTTTGTATTTGTAGATATCTAACAATGGTTGCTAGAATGTCTGGCAGCACACCTTTGGGTTCACCAGGCTTCCTTTTCTTATGAAAATGATCAAACAGAAGTATTATTTTCTGAACCATTTAAAGCCATAATTTTGCCTAAATTTCAGGAGCTATGAATTGATGGAACTGATACTTAAAGTTTACATATACCGTGATGGAGCCAGGCCCATTTTTCACACTCCTCATCTCAGAGGAATTTATGCTTCTGAAGGATGGTTCATGAAGTTGATGGAGGAAAACAGGCAGTTTGTCACAAGAGACCCAGAAAAGGCTCACTTGTTTTATCTTCCTTACAGTATGCGCCAGTTGCAGATGGCACTTTATGTACCTGATTCACATAATTTGAAACCACTATCAAATTTCATGAGAGACTATGCGAACACGATTGCTGCAAAGTATCCTTTCTGGAACCGCACACATGGATCAGATCATTTCCTTGTTGCTTGCCATGACTGGGTATGGTTATCTGTTCTTCCTTTCCACAGAAATGCTTGGATCCAGATTATAGTAATACAATACTCAATACAATTGAACTTCAAATTTGCACTGGTCTATATTCTGTACTTTTTAAACAGAGACAGATATTTTTCATCACATGGCCGTCATCATTAATGGCATCATTTTCATATCTAGTTGACTTTTCTGTTTGTCTTAATATATTAGCCTTGCTTTTATGTTGTATAATATTTCCATTATAAAAACAGTAAAATTGCTATATACCGGTTATGTAATGTATGTACTCCTGTTTACATTTAACCATGCAGCTTTCTGTATCATAGCAATATAATATTGGAGAGTACCACATTACTAATGGTCTGTTATACTATTCCCTATCTTTTTAAATTTTAAGATTTCTTTGGTGATCGAATTTGAATTTGTCTAGGAAGAATAAAAAAGAATTCAAATGTATTAGCAGTTTTATTGTACTTGTTACTCCAGAATCTCTCGTTGGAGTTTTATTGGAAATGCTTCTACCTCAGCAGAATAGCTGAAGAGGTGTGTGTGTGCGTGTGCACGTATGAGAGAGAAATGTTTGCCTGTGTTTTTGAAAGTAATTTTTGAAAGTAGATATCTATTCAGTTGATACGTGGAATTTAAGGATCCATTGCTCAATATCTATTCATTCTGTTTTGTCCTTCTGCAGGGCCCTTACACATTGACTCTGCATGAGGAGCTAACTAAAAATACTATAAAAGCTCTATGCAACGCTGACACCTCCGAAGGAATTTTTGTTGCTGGGAAGGATGTTTCACTTCCAGAAACTACTATTAGGACCCCCAGGAAGCCTCTTAGAAATGTTGGTGGGTTAAGAGTGTCACAGCGCCCACTCCTTGCCTTCTTTGCAGGAAACTTGCATGGCAGAGTCCGCCCCACACTTCTCCAAAACTGGCAGGACAAACATGAAGACATGAAAATCTATGGACCTCTGCCCGTTAGAGTCTCCCGAAAGATGTCATATATCCAACATATGAAATCAAGTAAATATTGCATTTGCCCGATGGGCTACGAAGTGAACAGCCCTAGGATCATTGAGGCCATATACTATGAGTGTGTCCCGGTGATAATTGCAGATAATTTTCCCCCTCCTTTAAGTGAAGTGCTAGATTGGAGCTCATTTTCTGTTGTTGTGGCTGAGAAGGATATTCCAAAGTTAAGAGACATTTTATTGGCTATTCCTATGAGGAGATATCGTGCTCTGCAAATTAATGTGAAAATGGTGCAGAAGCATTTCCTTTGGAATCCAAGACCAATAAGATATGATTTATTCCATATGGTTCTGCATTCAATTTGGTTTAGCAGATTGAACCAGATTCAAATCCCAGAATCCTAATATATGTTTAACATGTCCTTTAATAGATATTAATCTTCGAAAAATAGGCTGAGTTTGAATGAGGAGCTGAATAGAGTCAAGAGTAGATGCAAGTCCAAGAAGGGGCTTGGCTGTTGACATTATGAAGGACTTCAAACAGCATTTGGTGCCTCCAGCCTGGTTTATGTTTGGTGTCCCAAGTTCTTGAACTGAAACATCGATGAACTTTTTCTGGGAAGACTGGGGTGGATGCCAAAATGAGAATTCATGCTGCAGGTATGCATAATAACTAATATGCATCTTTAATAGTGCAGATGATGTTTTACTGTATGCTTGTGACTGCTAGCTCCAACCCACTATATTCTCTTTGTTTTTATTTTGAAGCTCCAATTAATTCTGGTTGCATTTGTGTACTATTTTCCAATTTCGTTTTTCTGTTCTTTTCTTTTTCCATTTTCAGTCACCAAACAATAGGACTGCATTTCTGAAACAGAGAAAAGCCACCATCATTCCATCAAAAATTCAGAGAACATTCTTATTGCTTCGATAGTTTGTTTTGTTTGTACTGGAAGTATTACTATCTGCGCTAAGATTTGACATGCCAGTACTGATAACAAACAGAATCAAAGAAAAGCTGTTGTCATATAGTATAATGTCTTGATTCACATAATGGAGACAAACTCTTTCAGGAGCTCATTTGATGCTGAGTTTGTGAAATGACTGTGACTTACTTTTTGTTCAGACAGTTGAAGTATTTGTCCAATTTACTAATTTACTAATTTGTTCATCCATTGCAGGAAAAGACGACAAGGAGTCTCTATAGCTCTATGTGACATTTGATAGGACCAAAATAAAGCCTAGATTGCCCATTAATTATAATCCAATTTTGATTCTTGTCCTTTTTACCACATACAGAAGATCTCATATGATTTTATTGTACAAGTCAATTATTTCCCAGTTTCGGGAGTATAGTCAATAAATTGTTGATGTTGACATGTAAATCATTTTGGAACAAACATTTTATGGTCCTTAATTGCAAACCAATTATGTATACAGGATAGTTGGATTTTTGTATATGAAGAAGTGTGACTTTGATGTTTTCAAATTATATACATGTTGATAATAAATCACAATTCTTTTTTGCTTGTGTGATGGTTTACATAATCAATGTCAATAAGACCATTGCATGCATGTACTCTTTAATTATTTCCCCCCTAATCAGGTAGAAGGTATAACATTCGGGGATTGGACTTTAATCAGGTAGATTTTAGATATGCACGTTTTCATCTTCCTTTTTTCCTTCCTTTTAAAAAAAAAAAAAAAAAAAAAAAACAAAATTCCACATCTTGTCAACCATGATGTGATTTCAATAGACAACAAAAATATTATTTATATCATATTTACCAATTATTAGTAACTACATCTTTTATAAAGATATGATCTATATATGTAAATGTATCTTTGTTATATGAGTGTTGTGATCCGTAATTGTAGTACATGTATTATTATTTGATTACTTACAATTAATATACTCTCATTTTTAAAATTAGAACTTTCAAAAAAATGGTTGAGAATTTATTTGAAGGATACATAGAGAATTGATTTAAATGAACAAAAATTATTGTACGTGACTTTTAACACCTTAACACCTTGGTGTTATTAATTCATTTAAATTATAATATATGTATAATTTTAAGAATATTTTTTTAGAATTTAGAATTTTAAAAATTAATAATTATATATATTATAATTTAAATAAATTAATAACACTATATTATTGTGTCTCATAATATTATAATTACATACAATAATTACTTATATTTAATTCCTAAGAATTGAAGAACAAGTGTGCCCAACTTAATTAAACCTCGAGCTTTAATTTATTAAAGTTAGACTTTACGATTTACATTGATCAATCAAGGAGCTTAATTTCTTGAAGGGTGTAAAAAAACCAGCTGGATGCATACGTCATGCTGACGAAGACCACCTTGATTACCGGTTACTGGCTGCTGATTCTTATCCATTGAAATGATTTAATGAAGGGGGCAATTCAAGGCCCAAGGACAGCCAGAGTCGAGAGCAGTTTTGCTCACCCCCTTTAACTTAATTGTATGCTCACCTCCCATCTAATATACTGACATGTGTTTAAAAAACTAACCATGAGTTAACCCATAAATATTTTATTATTTTATTTCTTTTTTTTTTTCCCCAAAACCCGGTTCCACCCTTTTTTTTTTCTTTTCCTTTCTCTCCATCCTAGCTCCGTGCTTCTCTCTCTCTGTGCACCTCCATCCCCAGCCCAGCTCGCCGGCGGCTACCACCTGCAACCAATCAACCACCCTCTCCCTCTCCTCTCTCTCTCCCCTGCTTTCTCTCCCTCGCGCTACGGCACACATCCAGACATCTAGAAACCCATGGCATTTTCTTTTCAACTCATGAGAAACACTAGAAGCCCATGGCTATCAATTCTACCCTCACTAAAACTTCTGGTACAGAATCAAAACCAGTAACTAACTTTACCACCAACCAGGCTACTTTGTACTGCTGTTCTAATTTTGTTTGTTATTTTTGGAACATGGATGTTCCTCCAGGTGCTCGTTTTGATCCATATGGACCACCTGCTGTTCCTGGCTTTGAGCCAAATCGGTTTACAAGGTATATGGAAACTAAAATTTTCTGTACAATATCATTAATAACTTCCTAAAGATGGTTTAATATAAGACTAAACCTAGTGTTCCATGTGTTTGTACTTTAAACTAGTTTGTATATTTTTTGTTGGTAATTGCTGTATGGCCATTTAAAAATCTTAAAGGGTCCTGCAGTTGGTCATTGGTTGAAGCTGAATCATGGCTTGCAGCTATCATTATGGTACAGTGGTTTTTAGTTTACTAATGGAAAATAGATGCCCCACTGGTTGGTGGTAAAGTTAGTTACTGGTTTTGATTCTGTACCAGAAGTTTCAGTGAGGGTAGAATTGATAGCCATGAGCTTTAGTGTTTCTCATGAGTTGAAAAGAAAATGCCATGGGCTTCTAGATGTCTAGATGTGTGCCGTCGCGTGAGGGAGAGAAAGCAGGGGAGAGAGAGAGAGGAGAGGGAGAGGGTGGTTGATTGGTTGCAGGTGGTAGCCGCCGGCGAGCTGGGCTGGGGATGGAGGTGCACAGAGAGAGAGAAGCACGGAGCTAGGATGGAGAGAAAGGAAAAGAAAAAAAAAAGGGTGGAACCGGGTTTTGGGGAAAAAAAAAAAGAAATAAAATAATAAAATATTTATGGGTTAACTCATGGTTAGTTTTTTAAACACATGTCAGTATATTAGATGGGAGGTGAGCATACACCTTAGTTAAAGAGGGTGAGCAAAACTGCTCTCGCCAGAGTCAACATGAATCTAAGTGCCACTGTGCCAGCCGTAATGGATAAGAGAGCAGTTTTGTTCATCCCTTTTAACTTTAGTGTATGCTCATTTTTCATCTAAATAAATATCATATGTTTAAAAAATTAATTATGAATTAATATATTATATTTAATTATATCTGATGTTATAATGATGAGATAGAAAATTAATTTAATAACTCTTTTCTACTTTTATCCTTTATTTTTTTAATTATCTATTTAATTAAACAAATCAACGTACAAAATTAAATAGCACTGGCAAAAGTCTAAAGGCCAAGGTAAGGATAGAATGAAGAATGCATTGGAATCTAAAAACTCAAAAAAAAAAGCTTCATCTAAAAGAAAAGGTTAGTACGTACATAGTTAATTTATTTTGTTAATTGTTTATTTTATAGTTGTGTATAATGGCAGTCTAAATATTATTTGTTACCTTAACCAAGGAATCAAATTTCGGGTTTCGAGGAAATTTTGATGAAAATTTCGATGAAAATTTCGACGAAAATTTCGACAGAAATTAAACGGAAACGATAGAAATTACTATCAAAATACGGAAATTTTGAATGAAACTTTACTATATATTTATTTGACATATTATCTACTATATTGATAAAAAACATTGAAGAAACCAAATTATATAGTAAGTTTCATGTGATATAAGATGAATATAATGCGCGCTAAAGGTAAATACTATTAAATAAAATTAGTATAATAAATAAATAAAATTAATATATTATTTATACTCTATAATATATATACTAAATTTTATATACTTTATAATCTATACTCTATATTATTTAAGATATCGTATAGAATATTAGGGTTTAGGTCCTTTAGGATATTTTTAATTATTTTTTATATAAAAA